>JAQIXW010000366.1:0-33221 GCA_034700685.1 Willowsia buskii
TAATACAGTACCATATAGTTCTTTGTTAATCTTTGTGAATAGACATAGATGTTAAATTTTGTGTGTACTTTCACTTGGGAAAAAACAGCACTCGGTTAAGTTGCGTTCATGCACCATCCAAGGTTCTTTTGCCCTTGCTTCATTTTATTAAGTTTATCTGTTTACAGTTTTTTACGCGTAGTAATAACTGTTGTAATATTGTAATTATTGATATTAGTACGTTAACTAGAAACTGGGGTTAATTGTCGAAAGGTGTCCGGGATTTTATATTGATAATCTTGATATCAAACTTGATAATATTCAGTGTTCATTTAGTGTCAAGTATTACAGTAAATGATTTAAGGTAGCTGCTAAAATAGAGCATTTTTTATATTCATAGTTGATTTACAGTAAGTTACTGACTTTTGCACTAGTAAAAGGATAGTGCATTTGGCCGGCTGACCGAGACTGCAGGAGCTATTGCCTTCAGGATTACGATTGTTTTGGTTTGTATTTTTAACATTTATTTTTTATTTAAACTTGTTTCAAACTATATATTTAAAATTGTATCGTAAATAAAATTACCGAGTATTTGGCTAAAAGACTATTTTGGTAAATTTTTAGACCCCCTCTATTATAGAATATTATGAACCATGGTAGATAATAATGCTAATAATTGTAATGGGAAAAGTCATGCTCACTTCCAAGATTTACTCATGGTTAGATACAACTGAACATAATAAGGTCTTTCAAAAATAAAGAAGAACAAAATATGAAATTTAAATATGCAAGAAATAACATAACAATAAGTATTTGAGTGTTAAGAAACTAGTCAGCCTTCTTAAGACTTTTTGCCCTAGACTGTCGTATTAGTCCAGGTATGTCAGAGTAGAGGATTGTTCCTGCAAACACAAGTAAGGTACCAAACCAATGTGCAGCAGTGAATGGGTTACCAAAGTAGAATATCGAAACAATCAAGCTGACAAACTTTCTCAAAGTAACTACCAAAGTTACAGTCAATGATGCGCATTCAGTTGTCAGTACAAATACTGAATTGATGCAACAGCACCTGCAAGTTAAAATTGCAAATTATATCAACACTTTTCATAATTACACATTTTTAGCTCCCAAAAATCTGCAAGTGACAAAGTTAAAAAACATACTGAGTTAGCACATTCCCAGCAATGTAAAGCCAGAGAACTGGAATCGCAACGCCGAGGAAGTCTACTGGGGTTGAACTGTTGGCGATTTTGATGTGATGTGCCAAATCAGTGAACAGAAGAGCATATCCAGGCAGTGGTAAGAAGTGCTAAAGTAATAGGTACATACACATCAGTTAAATGCTGGTTTGAACGCTGCAGTAGCAACTCTTTGAAAACTCAATTAGGTACTTACAGTAAAGAACAATGCCTCACGTGGATGCTTTCCATACTTTGCATACAACACTTCTTGGTACAGACCCATTCTTGCCGATAAGAAAAGGGCGAACAGTAAAATGGAAATTCCTGTGAAATTTTCAGAAGCATTAGTCACCTGCTATTTACGAACAGCGTGTAAGGTGTTTCACATATAGTACATCAATATACTAACCGACTGTCCACCAGAAGTAATCAGAAAATCCACTGCCATCGTCAGAAACCACTGAGCTAGCTTTGTCCTGTTAAATTATAAAGCATGAGAAAGAAACATTTATTTTGTAGGGTGATGTTGTACTGATTACTAGAAAAATACCTTCATATCCCTTCCAGATGCAATTGTGCAAACAGCAATTCCAATTGAGATCATCGCAACAGAGATATACCTTTGCGGATTGTATCTCTTGTGCATGATTATCATTCCGAGAATCATGTTTGCCATTAGAGAGCCCTAAAATTTGAAACATCATCATCGTTAATGCCATGAACTATTTGTTAGTATTTTGCTTCATCAAGTTCATCATAATAAAAAATGAATGTGGAAAGACTGAACACTTACCGCTCTGAATATTAGATGCAGTGTCATCGAAATATTGAAATTAAATGCCATATTATTGGCAGTACTGACGATGAAGAAAAACACCACCAAAGTTATATATTCCCTGTAAAAAAAATTGGTCGTCTGTCATTAACATTTAGTAACCAATAATGAGTTGTTTTTTAAGCTAGTTTCACAGTTAACCGGTTCATACCTAACAGGTACATTTATCTTTTTTGTTCCGCAACGTAATGTTGTGATAAAACCCTCCAGTGCTATTATCACAAATTGGGAGAAGTTTATTAGGTTTCCACATCCTGGATCCTCCCTGAATAAATAACCAAGTAATCAAGAATCACTAAAGATACTCAAATATTCTCAAATTCAATAACACGAGACAGGGAAAGTTTCACTTACTTTACTAGCAGCTCCAAGAATATGACGTTGGAACAGCAGCCAATCATCACGAATAAAATGGCCAAACCGGCCTTCAGATTGTTTGTTTGGGTAACCATGTTTCCGTTGTTGACACTCAAGTTTTAAAGGTAACAAGCAGTAATCGAGTCACAACTTTTTAAACTCCTGAAAAGTAGAAAACTTAATTACCTTCAATCCGACAGTGTCTAGTGTTTCTACTGACTTTACTAAAACTAAGATAAATATAGCAAGCTACATTCTGGTTGGACTTGGGAACTAAGTTTACAAATCTAAATTTTTAAATTTATTCTATGAGATCCTGTTATATTCAGGGAACAATTTCCCTGTAGAAATGAAATTAGAATTTATAATACCATTTTACCATTGATATTATGTATTTGTAGCCTAATTACCAATTCTTAATGAAAACCTTGCTCCCTTAATGATTATAAGTATGCGTACAATAAGGAGAACTACTTATGTTAGTCAACTCTTACAACTTTAACAATCAAACTTGAACTCAAGTACCTAAGACTCCGTTAACCGACTAATCCCTGTTTGTTTGAAGGGTCCTTTGCTTTTCCTTCCTGTTCTCCTAACAGCGTTAATGGCCTCTTTCTCATCTGTGGCTGCCAATTATCTCTGAAATCTGGCCAAACACTGTTTCACATGATGATCCTTTTCCTCTTAACACCCACAGGAACTCAAGTATTATGTTTATTCAATAACCAATTAATCTTTCAATGCAACTCATCAGGACAATTTCTGTTGACATCTTCTCCTTTTCCCTTGAATGCAGGTTTTACATGAGAACCATTGAGGAATATTATTATGTTATGATAGTCAGCTGCAAATTAAGAAAAACCAAGATCACGTCACGTCTATCTGAACCTGAAACCTTCTCCTCTCTCTTGTCTTGAAGTAGAAACTAGAAGCCGCAGCAACGCAACAAATCCAAGCAAGTGGCCAAACTCATCTCATCTCATGTATTGCAACTTGCAACGTGTTAGCGTAAGATAATATTTTGCTTTCGTCGAAAGCTTTCCTATTGTCTATTATTAACTGATCGTGAGCTGAAGCTCAATTTAGATGGCTTCATTCATAATATTATGCCATTTCATATTATCTTGAGGAATGAGATAAGTATAAATTTTACAGTGATATGGATATATGTTCGTAAAAGAAGTAAAAGATGTATGATTTTTGGGGGAAGGAGAATGATCATATGAAAGACAACGTTGTAAATACTGCACTAGTGCATGCAGCTCGATGAGATAAAAAACGGGCACATGAGCTTAGATAAACATTAAATTTGTTATCATCTTCATTTTCGCTCTCGTTCTGATTTTCTACTCACATGCCGATCCACTAAAATTTTGACACTGACACTTCCATACAAATAATATCCCGTAGTTCATCATATAACGCAACAGAACGATTTGGAGTATTTATGCATCATCGATTTGCAGTTGGTACAAATCCAATTTCCGCTTATCCTACCATGAATATATTTATGATATTAAGAAATGAGCTCGCAAAATCGACTGTATATTGTATATTGTCATGCTAAAATTTATACTCGTAATTTACATAAAATATTTTCCCATGAAACACTTTCAAACTCATATCTTCACTCCAACTGTATCCCCCAACCCTCAAACATGAGTACTATTTGTGGGAGTGTGGGAGTGACAGTGAGTGGAGTGGATTCCTTTGCTTTTTCATTCGTATTGCATTGAGCAATAAAGATCAGAGGCATTCCAATTAAAATCAGAGTACTGATGTGCTAGATTTTTTTACGTATAATCTTTCAAAAGTTAGGAGAACCAACGGTTTAAGCCACTGCATCGCATATTTACATATTCATTAACCTTAAAATGTCTAACATTTCTAGAGTTTCATTGTATATCATCAGGAAAATATACCATTCAAAAACCTATTTTTCAATTAAAAAGGGAACGCATTGATGAAATGTTCTAAATAAACTACTATTTCTTATTTTACTAATTTTCTATTCGCAATTTTGTAATGCGGCACAGTAAAAATTATCCAAAATCCCATAAATGAAAAAGCTATAAAATTTTTATATACAAGTGAGATAGCAATAAATACCTACTACGTTTCTCAGCACGCACGTGACCTTGAATTGAGTGTTTTGTGGATTCCAGCAGCAAGAGCTGGAAGGAGAGCGTCCAAATAACTTTGTCACTTTCAAAAGACAGTTTTTTCATACAACTTGCATAATATCCACTTTAAAAAATTACACAAGGTGAGTAAATACACATCACGAGAAGCCGGACTACTCGTGCTGCAACGCGTGAAGTCCGTTCCTGACTGGCATACAATCCATGTCTGATTATTGTGTCGAAAAACAATTGTAACTGAAGGTCATCCAATCCAATTGACTGGATAAAGTTATTTCAGTCAGTCATTCAGAATTTTTGTAAGATGAACTTGAGTTGTGTTGTACCGATAAATGCATTTATAAAGTTAAACCGACTTGTTCTACACATAGACCTTGTGATTACTTAGGTATTTATTGATGATGGAGCATTTTTATAAAATGAAGAGCATGTAAAATGTAGAATATCTTATTTTTGATTGTATTGATTCACCAGAATAATTGTCATGATCATTCATCAAATAAGAAAATCACAAGGAAAAACAATGATTTTTATGTTGAATTTACAGTCCAATTTGCCAGCGATTCTTCCACACACTTCAAAAAGCCAGAGCCAGTCAGTATAGCACATTAAGAACGGCCACTTAATTGATGCTTAATTGCTTTTACGAAACACCTGGAACTGAACATGCTACTCAAGCGAACAGCAAACATCGTCATTCGTTAATAGAAGGGCTGCAGTTAAAATATGCATCGGTATTATATTCAGTTCAACATTGAAGTAAGGTACATACGTATTGTAAATTTAATGGGGTTTGCTTGGTCTATGCTTCAGTGAAGTAAAGAAACATTGCGTTAAAATGGCATGCTATTCGTTATATGAATTTTTATTCCTTGGATTGGAGCTGACAACAGTCATTTCACGATTACTAGTTACTTGTGGTGTCATGAAAGGGATATCAAAGAAAACGTAAGCCTTACTAAAAATCATGTCAAGTAAATTACTCATAAATGCACAAAACATTTTATTTTACGTTGCAATATAATAAGGATGTACTGATTTAATAGAGTATATTTCAATTCTATAAAGCTAATATTTCAATAATAATTTTAAAGCAACTTCTCTAGGAAGTTTATGCTGGCACAAGTAACTGAACAGAAAAATAGTGTTTTGTTCATAATTAATGGCATCCTCTAAAGTGTAAATTGCGCCGGGGACGTCAATGATTTCAACAAAATATCCTCAGGGGTAACAGGTCCATCTAGATAAAAAATTTACGTTTGTCTCATATTTTTTACAAGTTAACTGGTCTTTTACTTATGCTTTTTAAAGATAAAAGAAATAAATAATATTTAATTTTCATTGATAATTTTGCAAAAAGTCAACAAAACAAATGGTTTACCCAAACGAAACCACTCTGAATTGCCAGCATCCTTTCGAGCTGCGTAAATGGCATTTTTCAAAGCAAACAGTATGCACACGCTAGAACATAATGATGGTTCGCCGGTAGCTACATAACATAATACAAACGGGCTCCGATTAATTGAAATTCGAAAACTTTATGAAATAACTAATAACTGTATATTATACATAGATCTTACCTTTAGACCTCAATATTCCTATTGGATTAGGAGCATTTTTCAACAGAGTAACTCTGAGATCCTCTGCTATGTCCTTCGGTAACGGTGGTTTGTAATTCTAAATTGTATACAAGTGTTTAAAAATGAATCCTGAAATAGCTTACTATGTTTACAGTGTATTATTGCACTCACCCAAGTGTTATAAGTCAGTAGTGATAAGGGATTGCTACCGTACATGAGCTTTTCAGTGGTCCATAAACCTTTAAAATCAAACACACAGCACATCATGCTGGTCAGGCTAGGTACCATATGTAAATAACTGCTATTAATGTACTACGATAATAATAAATAATATTGTTATTACCTATTCCCATAACCAAAGCACCCTCAATTTGACCAATATCAATTTCTGGATTTAGACTTTTTCCAGCATCTTCAATCAAGTCTATTCTGACTATCTATAAAAATTAACCCCAAATAACGATATAAACTCAGTGTTGAAGAGGGATGCAGAAAATGGATTGAGTGGAACAAAAGGCGTTACGCTGAAGTACCTTGCTTTCTCCTGTCAAGCAGTCTATTTCCACCTCAGTTAGATTCACGATCCAAATATCATAATTAGTTATGTTATCCTGTGGTCCAGGCCTAAACACAAAGTATGCGTTTCATCAACACAAGACACAAGAGTTCTCTTTGTCTCTGGTCACATTTAGCGGTGGATTGTCGTGTGATTGTTACACTACTTGTAGTAATGGAGAAAGAATGAGTTATTTGAGAATTCTTACATGTATGTGGCAGAAAGGCTCAAACCAGCGTTATAACATAACTTTATCAAGGCCTCCCATGTAATGCCCTTAGTTTTATCCTTAATTGGCTTCATTCTTTCGTTCAATATTTTACAACACATCAGAGCCCCCTTAAACATCGAATAGTCGATTAGCAATCAGAAAAGCTTACTTACGAGTAGATGTTTTGTATTTCATATTTAGTAGACGTTCATGTCCTTACAAAAACACATAGTTCACTGGTTACGGATCCACCAGTAGAGTCCGCATTCGGAGCAACGAAATTATTTGATGGCTTCACTTTCACTTTTTCCATTGGAATCCCAAATTCATAAGCCACTGCTTGAGCAACCTAGGAAAAATACTTGTGAGGTAATTGGGCGAATTTCATATGATTTCAGGTTAGTTGTCATAATTGCGTTTTTATGGTACTTACTTTTGTATTCAATCCTTGACCGCATTCTATTCCACCAGTGGATACAGCAACTGTTCCGTCGTTCTTATAAACTGCTACAAAAACTGGGAATCTTGTAGAGCCCAAATAATCCAAAGGATAGCGCATTGGAACCAATGCCATTCCCCTCTTTTTCCATCTATTTGCCTATTGAAGACAGATTGATGGTGAAACGTTTTACATACAAAATACGAATTTCGTAAATTGGTCATCGTTCGTTAAAAAATTAGCTTACATTATTGAAATCCTGAATAAATTTCTTTCGTTCCTCTATGCTTCCACTAGTCTTGAGCTCTTCAATCATTCTTGGAATCAAGTTTTCTCCCGTAAACTTTTCCTCTTCAGCTGCCACAGTGTCCCCTGCTTTAATTGCATTGGCCAATCTAACAGCTACTGGATCCTTATTAAGTGCAAAGGCTATATGTTCCATTATATTTTCAATGAGCGCGATTCCTGGAGTTGAACCTAGAAATTATCAAGCAAATGTTTGAAATATATGCTAAGTACTACACACATATAATTGACTTATTGGGCGCGTTTTTAAATACGAAATCAACCTGGAGCTCTGCACCAAGTGTTGGATGGGGTATTTGTGCCAACATTGACAGGGGTCACTTGCCAATTCTTGACGTCGTAGAGTGATTGTAAATACCCGACTACTAGCTCAGCCGATTCTTCTCCACCCTCCATACCAGTGTTGCAAAATATCTTTCCTTTCATGCCAACAATTTTGCCCCCATCATCAACGTCAACCTACATTGAAATATTGAAAATAAAAGAAAGTAGGTACTCATTTATTTCAAGGTAAAGAAAGCTCGATTCATTTATGGCATTTTTTTTGTATAATGCGTACTTCGTATTTCATTAAGAACGGGGCACGCTTTCCGACCATTTTCATATTCGTTTCCAGGTCCAGTGCTACACGCACAGGTCGATTTATGACATGAGCCGCTATGGCACATGCGCAAGCTGTTTGAGTGGCACGTGTAATTTTACATCCGTATGCACCACCAAGTCGCCGAACGGATACATTGATGCTACACAGAATTGATTGAAATCATAATTATTTATTCCGTTTCATTTGGAATTCATTATGGAACTGGTTTTCATTATGTTTATGATTTTGCAGCTTACTCATGGCACGGTATTCCAAGACACGAGGAAATCGCACTTTGAACTAAATCCATCCATTGCGTTGAAGAGTACACGTCAATGCCATCTTCAGTTGGAATGCAAATGGTAATATGAGTTTCCATTTGGAAATGATATTGTGACCCAAGCTGAAACTCTCCAATAACTTTTTGAATTCCAGATACATTGGAAGTATTGGAATTGGAACCCTCGTGCTCTGTATGGATAATTATTTATGTACATACTTTCATAATTCAAAAGTCATGTAATAGCCCAAATAATCCTACCTTGTTCCTGTGATGTCACATCCTCCTTATTCATTTCTACCTTTTTCAGTTTATCTTCGTCAATTTGAAGTGCAGCTTCCTCCGTCGACGCAACACCCTTAGATACATTGGCGTATTTGACCTTCACAAGTTCAGTGGCTTTGAATGCCACGTCACGGCTTTCCGCGACAATTAAGCCAAGAGGTTGCCCAATGTAGCGCACCTTATTGCTAGCAAAAACCTACATTCAAATCAAAAGTCATCCGTGAATTTATCAAAATGAATGCAAGCGTACATGAAATAAACGGTGGAAAACATTCCTAATAATTGTTATACTTCTTCTGGGTTTTCAGCAAAAACCATGTAGTTGTTGATTCCAGGAATATCTGCGGCTTTAATAAATTTTACCACACCAGGGTATATCTGTGATGGAGGGAATATTAAGGGTGAAAATTACTGAATAGTTGAAAATAGTCAAATCTAACAAATTGGAAGTTAGTGTGTAGAGTAGAATAGTAAACATGACGCATGTATGACGTACTTCGGCCTCTGATGCATCGATTTCTCTCAAGTCAGCTTGCGCCACTGTGCTTAGTACGAGTGCACCAAACAGCTCACCATGGCTGGAATTGATATCATTAATGTACTCGGCCTCGCCTTATCCAATACAAAATTTGGGAAATGTTAGTTTTGGAGATTGAAAGTAAATTCCGTTTTTCTGCAAACTCTATTCACATTACATTAAACACGCACCTGAGACCTGTGGCATTGATTCTAGCTTCAAAATAGGTTGGTTAATTGGCCACGTTGTTTTGTCGGTTTCATAAGTTTGTTGGCCACGTGTAACATTACGTTTAATGTTTTTGCCCCCACTTCGTACTTTATTACTGGCATTTGTTCCAAGTATCCAGAGTATGGTCTATAAAATTAAATTTTACACTGAACAGTTTTTATATTGCAAAAAATGAATGCATCATTTTTGAAAATAATATTATTTTTATCAGATTACTTTGTACAACAAAGTCTGCGTCAATCGCTTTCTGTATGCTTGCAGGCCGTCAGGAGGTCTTGAGTCAGGCTTAATTTCCTTATCCAAAATCTGCATTGCTCCAGCGAGCACAGAAGGGCCACGGAGGGACTTGTTCGTGAGATACTTTTCGGTTAGTTCTGCATGAACCTTTAAGGGTTAGATAGAAATAACAACATATAAAACTTACCATTTGTAACATAACAGGCTGGTACTCCTATTAGCCTGCAACCGAATTCTCCAATAAAATAGTAAGGAACTTACAAAGTCATTGTTGATACCACCGTACACGATACTAGGGTTTCCAACAACTGTATAGTTTGCTTTTTTATCAACTTGCATGCAAAATGCGGCATTGACGTATGCATGAGCATTTTGGAATCGCCGACTTATCTACATACGCATTCATGAAGTATATAAAAGTTATGATTTTTAATTTGTGGATGTCATAGTTTTTAATTTAAAAGCGAAAATTTATGATACCTTGAAACTTCGATATATATGATCACTAGTCAACTGTTTTAAGTGAACGGAAACAATAAGTTTTCCTCTCATGTCTGTCGACAGGAAATCCAACACCGTTACTCGGGTAATAGTTGTTGGTGACGAAGCTGTACGGAAAAATACAGTAGGTAGTTAATTCATTCATGTTTGTTTGATAATGTGTTTTATTTTTAGAGTTAATTAGATGATGTATTTACTATGTACCAATAGATAGTTCTGCTTCAACAGCCTCCAAAGTTAGAAATATATCGGATGGAAAGTCCGGGTGTAATCTTTTCATCATTAGGTTTCCAGCAATTGTTGCAACCTATGAGTGTTTAATGACCAGTGGGTCGGGTCATACAAAAAAACGTAGAATGATAAGTCTACGAAATTCTTTAGATTCCAATAGTATACTTAAATACGTCACGATCATTTACATTTCGAACAGGAGTGTTTGCAATCCTCTCCCAATGTTTGGAAACACCATTGGCGTACTGGAATCCCTGCAATGCCCCAGCTTTCTTAAGACTGGGAATTGCAATCGCTAGTGTGACTCCTCCTCCAAGAACAACACCAGCAGTATCAATGACAACGCTCTGGAGTTCTGGTATGTTGGACACGTTAAGAAATGCTTGTATTCCATCAGTGTCTTTCTTGAAGACTCCTAAAGGTAAAAGTTCATCGTTGTAATCACCGTGTTGCATTTAATGCTTACAAATGCTCATAAAATGGGAGACACATACCTGTTCCAGTATTTCCACCAACAATTCTATAAGATAGCCCTTCTTCCTCAAACCTTTGTATAGCTTGGAATGCATCACTTAATGTGGCTGCAGTGACCCATACTGAACCATCCCTAAAAACAATGGATTTAAGACATGCTGGAACTGTATTTGCGCTCTGAGAACGTGATGGACAGTCAGTGCAACGTAACTCCTGTACACAATCAGGAATAAACCGTTTAAATGGATTTTACTAACATGAGCTCTTTAATATTTCAGTATTTTGTATAATGGGGCCGTACTTCAATATCAGAGCACTTCCTTTTCAACTCCTCTGGGGCATCTCCAGCAAATGATTTAAAAGCATCCAGAATGGGACGGTATCCGGTGCAACGACAAATGTTACCATCAAAGCTGTTTTCGATTTCTCTGACCTTTGGATTTGATTTTGACTCCAGCAAGCTTTTTAAATCGAAAGCAGAGATTAATTGATATGTTAACGATACGGTTATACCAGTGGGGATATATAATATTGATTATATTTTTTAATAAATTATTTGCAAATTACCTGTGCATATTCATTACCATGCCCGGGGAACAGAAGCCACACTAAACAAAATGTATAAAATGTTTCAAACCTGTCCATATAATTTTAGTTTGAATTCAAAAGTTTAATCAAGAACTCACTTGAGTGCCTCCAAATTTAACTAGTCGTTGCTGAACTGCACTGTAACCAGATTTCTTGTTGCCCAAGCTTTCAATGGTGGAAATGTCCCAGCCATCGCAAGAGAATAGTGGAATTAGACACTTTTAAATATGAAAAAACGAAAAATCAGTCATGACTTATCTTATTAGAATGAAGAATATGATCATAAGCATCAATGCTAAGTAATTTATGTATATATAGGAAATACTCACCGAATTGACTGATTTTACAATATCTTGTCCTGCTGCATTCCTTGATTTAACAGTAACACAGCAACATCCGCATCCTCCTTCTCGACACATATACTTTGTTCCCTTTTAGATCAAATGAAAAGTTCGTCGTTCTTTTAACCCATCATAGGTAAAAGCAACCTAAATTTAACGCCAGTAGTTTACCTTGAGTCCAGCCTTGTATCTGATGAAGTCCACAAGTTTGTACTCAGGTCCAATATCCTTGTCAACAGTATTAGCACTCACTACATGAAATGACATTAGAGTAAATATTAAATAAAACTTAATTACCTGTCATAATTTTATGTCAGAAGAATTTTTCTTGAGTTACATGAATTTCAATTTTCATGTTATCAAACTCTTACCCGTGTAAGTCTTCCCGTTGAGAACAAATGTAATAGTCTGTCCCTGGTCTTCCTCAGAAGCTCCACGGCTACTAATTCAACAAATTTCGTTATTAAAGTGTTTGAAAAATAGGAAACATTTTTCATTATGCATTTGCTATTCTAAAATACAAAATCTACAAAAGATTATCATGTGCAAATCAATAATATTTGGTTACCTAGCAGTACTCAAGCTTGATCCCATTTTGACAACGGATTGTTGATGCCATGCAACATGCAACTAATGTGTTTTCATTAGATATCTTTACGATAATTAATAAAGCTCCATGAAATGAAGTTTTCACTAAAATGGAGAGCACATAAGCATAGACTGACCATCCGTTTAACAGGTGTCTGCATATTTATAAAACTGTCAGTGAGTTAAAGTTGGCAGACAAAAAACTTGTCAAGAGCTTCTTGCATGGCCTTGTAATGTAATAAAAACAAGCATTATCTGCAACAATCATTCCTCTCTGTGACTAGTCTGAGCAGTCTGAACTGAACTCTAAGCAAGTTTACACTGGCAAAAATGCAGATGCAAAACCTGACTAGTAGACTATGCTGTCTTTTGAATTAATGAAATGAGTTTGAGACGCTGCGTAACAAATTGCCGACTAAAGATGCAGTTGAATGTGTTGCATGAGTAGGAGCCACTAGCCACACAGATGGATATTTATATGGATAGGAAAAGTGCTTTAATCATACGCTGCGCTGATATTTTGGGCAAACAAACGGTAAACCAAACTTAAAAGGTGTGATATATGCAAATACATTGTAAGCACATAATAACATGATATACCTCTAATAATGTACGTACAGTGTGCAGTTTACGGCTATAATGCATGACACATTAGACACTTAGTAAAGAAGACTGTTGTATGTTTTGACACGCTGCAATTAACAGTCACATAAAATAAAATACGTATTTAACTTTCCAGGGGCATACGATAGCATGCCTTGGAGTTGAGTGAATCAATTCTGTATTTGTGCTTCATCGGAACACTGATCTGCAGACATTTTATCTTGCTACTCCTTCATGAAAAATTCCGTGTAAAAGTCGGAATTCGATTGAAGCTAAGAAGCTATATATTTATATGCCTATGAAGTAAAAAACAGTACAATTAACTGACAATTAATCATTCATGGATATTGATGGACAATTATACGATGATAAGGGAAATCAAATTTATGAGGAGTGCCTTATTGGTTGACCTGCGGCAGCCGACACGATGGGAAATGTCATGACTTTCGAACTATGTACATATTGATATTATGTATATGATAACGAGGATCTTTTGAGCGAAAACTATAATATCATGATTTTTATGCTTTGGTATAGAACGCTAATGAATTGTAACGAAAGCAGTGTGAATCCACTCTCTATTACTTTCGCTGGATATTTTCCTCTTATTCAATAATGTGTATGTAGTTTGAATGCATGTGCCAGCCAAAACTTAATTTCATGAGTTTACTGCAACCATTTAAGTATGAATGAAAGTTATAATGTAACCCACAAAATGCACGTTGAAAACTTTATTTTTAACTTCAATAAATAAAACTTAAATAAAATATAACACGTTTGCGATGGATACATTTTTGGACAAATCATGATTATTAGTAAGTAACAAGATACGGAGTTTCATTTACGTAACCGTCATTTTCACTAATATATCTAATATAAACTTTTGTATTCCGAATTTCTGGAAACTACCAAGTGTTTACACTTCCATATTTCTAAGATTTACAATTTTTAATTTATTCAATTCAGTTTTTGGAGAGCATCATAAATTGGTATTTATGCTTTAAATACCAACTGCTAATGTCTCAATTTTAAGAAAACAACTAGAGCCATTTATCCGAAAATCATAAGAACATTTGAAGAACTTCAGAATGATTCTGCGACAATTGTGACAAAACAATTCATTCTTACATATCTTCAATGCTCCTGTTTGTACATTTGCACATACAGCGAGATACCGATTATAATGACATTGACATTAACTATTACCAAGTTTACGAAGTTCTGTGATGTGCGTGCACTGTCACAGAACATTAAGTTGCTTATTATTAGTGGACATATAACTTACAAAACATGCGAGAAAGTCGAGACCATAGTTATGAATCTTGAGTTTATCAAAACTGAAACTAAAAACATGCAACTGGGCATGATGGGACAGAAAGGCTGTATGTTAATTTAATGGCAACAATACAAATTACAAAAAACACCCAACCCCTTCCTCATCATCAACGTTAAGTATACTTAAGCACAAGTACTCATTAGCAAGTATATTTTAGCTGCTAAATAGTAAATTATTTAATGAAATTACACAAATGACATTATTGAAGAGATAGGGAATTTTCTTTTACAAAATAATAAAAACAATATTATCAAAAAGTAGAACTAAAGTAACAGTAGAAATTAGTATAGTAATTTAATTCTATAGACGCTTCTATGTAATAAGCTACATACTCACAAATTATTTTCTCTTCTGACAATCATCCCCAGAGACAAGCACTTCAGCAGCAGAATATTTTTGAGTATTCTGTGACGACGCATTTGCTTGCTCACCTTCCATCAAAACATTGATCTTAAATATAAATCATTGAAACATCAAGACCGTACGGTTTCATGCTTTACTATTTATACCATTGTTTTATTTTTTAGTAATAAAACCTGAGGATCCTACACAAATACATTGATATCGTAAGTGGGTTCCCAGTTTATTTACAAATGACTCCATTCATCATAATTGCATCGATTTAATTCCCAATAATGGGCTTCATCTACTGCGCAAAGTCATTTGAGAACTATTAAAGTGATTCTGTGTCAACATCTACTACTGGCTTCATTTCAAGTTTGTATCAAAACTTTATCATCATTAAATTAAATTGGGGCTTTAAGGAGCGTTAATGACAATGACTACAAGAATGGAAACAACCACCAATAAGACTTTCAAATAGTGTGCGTACACACTTAATTTGAGACATTTTGAGTTACCAGCTACTGTGGTAACCAATCTAGTAATCTTTATTTTGCTACCCACAATTATAGAATTCAAAACCCTATTTTCGTATTTACAGCCCGCTAAAGTTATATTGGTTTAAGGGCTTTTATTTTCACACATGAAAGGGTTCAAGACCAGGGGTTCACACATCAGTGCTAATCTTATACACCCCAGAATAACAGTTTTTAAATATTATGCATTTTACAGGCATATACATGAAACGCTAAAGCTACGAAAAATCATTTACGACAGATTATACAATAAGAGCATAATTTCTAGAAACATGATAACCACTGAGATTCTTGAATATTTAATTATTACAGTTGTTGTGTGAGGTTACCACAAAATTAGTTTTAAGTTTCCGTGATTGATGCATGTAGCTGCTCTTGACACAACTTTTTGACGTGGTAACAGAAACAAGTACTGTCCATCTTCCATGCACTAATTGAACACTATTTAACCAAAGATACTCTCGTCCTCCTACAACAGTAAAAACTGGTATATAACAAAATATTTTTTTTTTGTATTTTTTGGTATATCTCAGCATTGTAAGATTAGCTGATTGTATGTTAGCATTTTAATTGACTATGTTTTATTTTAATCACTGCTTGACTATCTGACAGAGAGTTTATTTCCGCAGTATCATTGTACAACTTTTCACAATAATTTACAAGCCTTTACCACTTACAAACAATAGCTTTGAATTTGTGGTCATTTCCAAAAAGTTACCAATAGTGATATTATTCTCGACACGGAACATTCGTTTTTACAAAAGACATTGCACAACAGCTATCAACTAAACTATTAACATAACTACATAACATAAATTATAACGAGTCCAAAAACTTACATGGGAATAAAGAATCTCGGACTAAAACGTTATCACTAATACATAACAAGTCTGTAATTCGAAGAAGCAATTGGCATATTTTCAAATGATCTAGACAAACAAGTGGATGCATATTGAATAGGTGTGTATTCGGGTTTACATGTTCGATTTGCGACGTAAATAGATCGACTGACAACAGTTATTACACTAATTCGACGACAAAAATAGTGCGGATAAATCTCTCATTTCAATTTTAGTTAGTGAAACAACGCAGGTGAATCACGTTTATGTATGAAGAATATTAGTGGCGACGAGAAAAATAACGAAAAAACAGTGACCTTATGAAGAAGAGCTAATGCAATGTAAGAGCTGCACTACGAATACGAGAAACCGCCGTATAAAAAGGTTGCGATCAAAACGTTAAATATATATATATTGTAGCACTCTATTTAATTAACATCGTCGATTAGTATGACATCTGATTCCCATTTAGCCTCCACACTTGTATCAGCTTGCCCCTCTGGTGGGGCTGGGTGAACTCTTTGCACAAATTCACTAGGTATTCCAGCTTCTAGTAAATACGAGCGACTTCTCTGACGAATGTCTTTTCGGTAATGTAACATTGCCTCCCAGCACATTTCCTTAAGCTTTGGAACGGTTAGCCAGATTTTAAACACTCGGTTAGTTCTCGTGTTGTTTTTTATGTGCGTTACGCCACCAAAGATGTACATACAACCGGCCTGTGAAGTAATCCAGTCAGATTTTGTACTTGACAATGACAATCGATAATCAATCATGTTCATATTGATGTATTTATGCTTACCGATGTTATACTTGTAGAATGAAAGTATAACGGCACTGGCATCTTCACTGGAAGGTGAAACCATTGCATTGTAGAAAGATGAAGTTTCCATAGATCCACGAAAATGTTTTTGGAATCATATCCTCCGCAAATAAACACATCTACAAAGTCAAAGTACATTTTGAAACCGCATACCACACAGAATTTGGAGAAGGGAAAACTATATAGTTGAAAGAAAACGCATTTTTTCTTGTTTCGTACCGTTTCCTTTTTGTACAGATCCTTGACATTTCCTGGCGCATGGATAGCGAGGAAGGCCAGATCTAGTCATTCCATAGGTGCCTTTTGTTTTAAACAGTAACCATTCTCTTGACTTGATGTTGAATGAAGGCACCATCTTTAAATCAAACGCTTCTCTGGCTGTGCCACCCCCTAAAATGTAGATGTATTCACCGTCGAACGCGACCTCGTGACGATACCTATCAAAGTAGATATGTGCATTAGATTGTAATCAAGCACCTTGGAATACAAACTCAGCGAAGCAAAAATCTTCAAGCAAAGTTATGTACCTCGGGTGAGGCTCTGAACTGTCTCCTCTTGAAACGAATATTTTTTCCCAGTGTCGTTTTGTCAAATCAAGCTTATGAATGTCCTTTAAACAATTTCAAAAACAATTTGTTGCAAGATATGGAAGATTTAGATTCAATACGATCATTTTAACATTTTGAATGCCCCTTACCATTGAATAATCATACCCGGTGGTACCTCCTATGACATAAAAAGATCTTGTAGAACTATCCAACACCACAGCTTGTCCATATTGTGGTGTGGGAGGTTCACCGGTAGTCTCAATTGTTCTCCAAGTTAGAGTTCTCAAATCACAAATGTTCATCCTATTCGATGACGATCCTCCAAATGGTACCCCTGAGCGTGAACCACAAACACAATGTATGAAACAGATGCATAATGCTTTCATCTTTCTAGTTATCAACTATTCTCTGAAGATTACAGAGACATACATACCTGTGCCTCCAAATACAATCAGGTAATTGCCATATAAGATAGCTGAATGAGATGCGAGTTCTTTGGGTGCCTTCCCAGAGGTGGGTAAATACTTCCATTGCTCTTCGGCAAAGTTAAAGCACCACAGCTGCAAACAATAGTCAGACAGATTACTAAGTGAATTCTTATCAAAATATAAACGAGACGGGTGTAAATCCAGAGATGAAACTACCGAATGTCGTGATTTGTCGGGTCTCCAAGTCATTTAACAGAAAATAGTTTTATTTTTACCATTTAAAATGCGTGTGACCTTTTGAACTCTACATGTCGGGTCACACTTGAACTACGCGTCTGGAATTTTGATACGAAGATTTTAGTGGCCCAAGGTATACCAAAGTTGATGTCAATCCGTCAAGTAGGTTTTGGGAAATTGTGTCCACTCGCACACAGACAGACAGACAGGATATCCATTGCATTAACTACCTGTGTAGCACTTCATGTCTTCGGTAGTCAGTAAAACGTAACCTTTGGTAACAAACCTCTTCAAACAATCGTTGCATTTGACGATCTTGAATAAGCGTAGGATGTTGGGTGCCTGTGCTAACTTCTAAGTAGCCCCCAAATGAGTATAAATTGGCGTCATCACACACTATCCTGTGACCACTTCGTGGTTCTGGAACTGTAAACATGTCAAAAATCAAAAGACAAATATTACGTGTGAATCAATTTTAGGCAAATTTTAGGATGGCTTTTTAACATTAAACGCATATATTACTAAACAAAAAAATTTCTTTACCTTGGGTAGTTGTACATGGGAAAATTGGCTGACTTTTCAGCTCATGAAAGACTAATGGCTTGAAGAAAAAAGTCTGGGGAACATTTTTTTCGGTTGAGTTTGAAGGTATTGGTTGGGGAGCCTCTGAAATTTTGATAAGCGTCCTCCTCAACCGCGGGGATTCTTGGTCATTTGCTCGCTTCATTGTCACTAGAACCATGTGGGAGTCACTCGTTAGAACTTGCTTTCCTTCCTCAGACACTAATTAATCACAAAGACTACAATAATTATCTCCTTTGACTAATCGTTAGTTACTTTAATGACAACGAATATATGAGTGACAACGAGACAATGCACAGTTACAGCTATCAGGTAACATTTTATAATGACACAATGAGATTGTTTTTATAGTGCTGAGAAACCAAATCAATGAATTCTATTTATCTACGGACTAATTGAAACTTTAACATCCTCAATTATCCCTTTACTATATATATGCGCAGGAAGTGGCAAACAATACCTTTTAAAACTTTGATACCTATGATGCTATTTTCCTCGGCCATTTTTTGAGACATATTTGCGCAGGTGGACCAACCCATGCACAAAATCTTGAAGAAACGAAAATATTCTTTCAGCCAGTATACAGCATCTCAAGAATATAGGTAGTTAAAAAACTATATAAAAACTATAAAATGTGGTTTGTAAACCGTTTTCATCAGCGGAAAAAATTTGAGAATAAGATGCAAATTCCAACTTCTTTTTAAAAACAATAGTCTTCCCTTTATATATAATAGCTGGTTTGATAGTTGGAAATGAATGACAAGATAATTGTGCGTAGGTAATCTATGAAGGTTAAGGCTAATGTAATTGATCGTTCAAAGAGGCAGAGCAGGATCAGCTACTGATCGATCATTGTGAAATCGGTTGGATTTCACTACGTTATTTAAGTTGCATTAACATTTTCCATACCGGTTCCAAAATGTGCATGGCAAACAGTTATTGTCAATCTGGCGGACATAGTTACTTGATATGAATTGTCGTTTCTTCTACAAATCATTCATTTATTCTTGACAATCAATCATAAGTCAACGGTACTTGGAGTGTTGAGCATGGCACTAATGACTAATGACCTTGAAGTGTTGCAAGTTGCAACGATAACCGTACAAAAACCAAGTTGCGTGTTTCTAAGTAAGTATGCAAGACTACTTAATATTATTAAAAACTTTAGGGGTTACTAGTAGGTGTTTTATGCAAATTGCATGCATGCAATGCATGTAGTCTGCAAACTGACGGATGTTCTCTATACTTTGTACATCAAATCAACTCCCCTGACTTTCCGGTCTCCCTTGACTTCTTAGGATTTTGTCACTATACATTTAATATTTAATATATGTACGTAATTAATAATAATTGAATTGCACATTTCATATATGAGGGCCATAAAGGCGCCCAGAACGCTTAAAATACGACGAATTCTCAACTAATATTATGGCATTTTCAAACGTATTTATGTACGTGCATCTCTACTGATGACAATTTTTAGAAGTTTAGAAGAATAATGTAGAAGGATTGACAGACAATACATCACTGGCAATGTGGCAATGATTTTAATGATTTATAAACCACTAATACTCAACAGCAATACTCTCAATTACATAGTACCTACTCAACGTAAGTATACGAAGAATATTTGATTCATCGTATAAAACAATGACGAACCAGTCCCTTTACCAGGATGCTTTAAAAAATATCTTGCAGATTCCATACAAAATTCAAAATACAATTTTGTTCCATGCAAAAAATATGGTTAAAAATAGCAAAAACAAATTTTTTGTCTTTTGAAAAATCAAATAGAATGCAGCTTTGGTTTAAAGCCTTAAAGGGGTTAAATGTAATGAAGATAGTAATACTTAAGTTCCAAATTGTATATTGTCAATATTGTCACTTCGTTGCAATTATATATTTCTTGCAATCAGCAGTGGTAACATTATAGGATCCATACTAAAGATATGTGCTTTAAAGAACCAAGAGCTAACATCTAATTGTCACTCCAGTTTTAAACACGAAATTTTTGCTTTCATCACTTTCACCAAACCTTCTGTCCACACTGACAGCCAATAATCACAATCGAGAAAAAAACCTAATTACTTAACTACCTAACTTGTTTCTAGTTAAGTACATAAGCTAGTAAGCAGTCGGCAGTTTACGAATCTAACCCAATATTTCCTTTCACTCTTATATCTTTCTGATTTGAATTTGAAAATCACTTGTTGAAAAAATGTATTACTTTCTTCAGTCCTGGGTCGGGATGGCAACTTGAGCTATCTGTTGAACACTAAGCAACTAATAAAATTCTGATAAAATTTCACAGATAGAAACTTTTTTCTATTCCAAATTCTATGAATCCTTCAATCTTCGTTTGTGTTTTGTTTACTTTATGCACGACAAATTTCAATTTTCATTCAATCACACTCAAAGGAAACATTCCAACTGAACTGAAAAACAATACTTGGACTGCAGAAAAATCAGAGTTGGAACTGTCAATAAGGTTTTTTTTATCTTTCTTTTCAACTTTACAGCTTAACTTCCCTGAAATTCTAGAGATGGTATTTATGTACAACGGACAATGTTTAAACATGATGCTCATGCTCACAATAGTCATTATATAAACGGTTATCGCCACACACCCAAAAGTGGAACAAATCGTATACATCAAAACGAGTTATGCATAAAGTTATGTACAGTGTAAATATTCCAATCACAAAAACAACTTTCGACTTTGCACCGAGAAAATCGAGAAGCATGTGGGCATCATCGTCAAGCCCAACATTTTTTAATGTACGGTATTACATGAACAGATAACGGTGTATGACTGATTAAAATCTCTAGAAAAGAGAGTAGGTAGGGAATGATAATCATACAAGCAAAATAATTGATGCATTGCAACTTGCAGGTGGTGAGGTGGTGTGATAGAAAATTTTCTCATGTTACGTTCTTACGTTATCCATCATTCAATTAATATTCTGCATTATCAACGACACTTTTCTTTTCCAATTGCCATCCAAAACCCTTTACTTTTTTGATTGGTGCATTTTGGACTCTTCATGCTAGACGAGTACATTTGTACCAAAACTTTCAGACTTACGGACAGCAGCTATCTCCTTGTTATCAGGATTTCACTACACCTTTTCTGTCTTCCACAGTTAACCCTACTCACATCCAATATAGAAAATTTGACAATAATTTGCTAACTGGAATGATGGAATGTGTCAGCATCTAAATCTAAATCTGCTGTAAAATTAATCTGACGATTAATTTAAAAAGTTTACTTCATCTTTCAAAACTTGAACCATCTTGACTTTTTAAGTGGCACAAAGACAATCGACAAAAATTTATCATTATGCAACTCCAACTTAGCCTATCCTCTGCTAAAATAGCTTGTTATAATCTCATAATGTATGCAATGCTGTTGCTGCACAAGCTGTACACGAATATTAACCACCAACGAGAGAAAGAAGAGATCAGACATGAGATACTTAAAACTTTATCGTCGTCGTCACGACCTTAAAAAATACATAATTAAACGTTTTTTATGAACTCACCATCATTTTTATACCATCGTCAGTAATCAGAGAATGTTCAATTAAAATCCAGTGAAACTTGAGAATGTTGGATACTGATGAATCAGTGATGATAAAACTGCATGCGTTGTTGTATGTACCAAAAAACTGTGTATGTATATGTATTCTTCTCTGTAGTCTCTCTCTTCTTCTGTTGCTCTTCTTGATTGACGAAAGAGGAATTGGATTTCTGTTTTGCTTTTATGCAGATTATGTGATGATCGTACAATGTTCAATTACACGAGTGTTGTTGTTACTACTAGAAATACGGACAACTACTCCTACTACTCCTGCTGCATAACTACATGCATTCGAACTCACAAGGAAGGCAAAGAGGACAAATCCTCAACAAAACTTTCAACCCCATAAATATCTTTATGACTGTATGTCTATGGTGGGACATATTATTCAACTCAGCTTGTGTGTATCCACCTCGAAATCCTATGAAATTGCCTTCATTTTCATCCTCATTCATTGACTCTTGGTCTGTTGCTGTTTTTTACTCCTTTTCTTGCTGTTTGTTTGTTGAGGCTGAGAGTTGAGACGTTGAGAGAGATGCTCAGATGCTATGCATGCATGTATGACACCAAGGCTTTTAGTGCAACCAACGATACCAGTGTTTTGCATCTGGGTTGTTACTACACCATAAAGACTAGCACATCATCATCATTCATCTCATCATGCTATTCGGGCTTTATTGTCGCAGAACAAGAGAAGCATAGAAGAGAGAAGAAGCACATTACCCCAAACACTATCCGTGAATTATGAACTTCTTGTTGGGTTCCCGTTCCGCATGCATTGCTGAAAAGCACGTTGTTCATCGCTTGGTTCGTCGTCCTCTCTTGTGCGTTTCTCATTTTCATTTCACTTCACTCTGCTCTCGTCTGTGCACGCCGTGCAGCTTGGTACCCGCGCATGATTGTCATCTTTGCCCTTTGCGTTGATTAAAATAGAGTTTTAAATTTGTTTTGACGGTTTCTATACAGTTACAATAAAATTTTGCAGGAGAGCAAAAAGAGAAGATTATTTTGTTGTCAGTCAGTCCAGTCAATAAAAGTGTTTATTAACGTGAACCATCACCATTATTTGATTATTTACGTGTAGTGTAACTGAGAGTAAGTCAAAAAATGGAAGGACAAAACCTGGAAAATCAAGGTGTTCAGGATGCAGCGGGCCCTTTATCCGATACATCCACTATGAGGGAAGCCCCCCCATCAGTGGTTCAGCCCCCTGCCCGACGTAAGCACCACATGTATTACTTTCCTGATGACATTCTTGCACAGACCACGGATCCGGAAGTGATGAAGCTCAACTATAGGATCCCGATGAAGTGTTTGTGGAAGACTTCTAGCGAACCGGTTGTCCTATCAGAGGAGGGTAAGATTATTATGTTGAACTTTACCAATTAGAGCTTAATCATTAATCAAAAGATGGAATGAAGTAATTTTTGTGTAGTATGTTTTCAATTTTTCGAAATTAAAATCTAATCTCATGTCATTTGCTTGTCTCTTCTCTATCTTTTTCAGATTTGAAGAATGAAATCATAATATCTCGTACCTTTTTGGAGTCCTTTCCAAACGGGAAGAAAATGACGGAATGCCTGGACAAGTTCGATTACTGTAGTGGCATGAACAGAAATCGTCCGGATAAACAGCCAGTTATCAAACGAACTAAGAAATGGACCGCCACGTTGGAAGTGGTATCTCGAAAGGACTCGCTACACAGTATCAATGACAGCTCCAGGAAAATTCAGAAAAGCAAAGACGCCGATAATCTGGTGAGTACTTTATCCTTTATTTCAGCACAGGAATTATCATTTTTTCGTATCATTTTTTTTCAAAACTGTCTTACTGTCAGTAGTACTTCATACTTAACCATGTTCCTTCAAAAATCTCTCTTTTTTCAGCGTCCTATGGCGACTTCCACTTCATTCGAGAATCAGATTGGAAAAACTACAATGTAAGGATTTTTATTTTATCAGTTCATAGTATGCTTTGATAACCCTATTAGGTACTTAGTGGGAATTTTTATCTTTTGCATTTTTATACAGCGTCGCCGGCGAAGACATCTATCATCCGATCCAGCTCGACAGCCTGCACTGCTTAAGACCATCTGCTGATTTAAATGACGAAGTCTTTGAATACGGGCTTGTTAAGGCTATCAACTCATGCGACGACCTCTCCACAAAAGGCGTCTACTATGCTACCCTCTACGGCTGGACATCTTACTGGTCCAAGGATCATCACGGAGGAGCCACCGTTGATAAATATTACCGTTTAATCACCAAGCAAGCTCCAGAGAAGGATTTACTCAAAATTAAATATCTCTTCTTACCTGTTCTTACCGAGTAAGTGTTTTTTACTTAGCTCATCATTTTCGTTAGACTATATAAAATACTATATTTCCAATTTGTTTACAGAAAACACTGGCTCTTGATTATTGTCTGCAACCCCTTTCCTTCTGAAGAAGACATCGATCGTATGAAGGAAACTGCCAGGAAGGAAAATGTGCCGTTGAGCGTCTATTCCCAGAAGTTGTATGGCGATTGGAAAATGAGTAAGTAGCTGATCTTTTGCTTGAGCTTCTTAACTAAATTAATTAGATTGTAGATTGTAGAATGCTGAACCCTAAAATCTTTTGCAGATAGACGGAACGCGCCGGCAGTACTAATCTTCGACAGTCTCTACCAAAAATTGCAGAGCAAAGGCCTCCCCAATTACCATGTTCCTCAAATCAAACGTGTTTTGGACGGGTTATATCGCCTTCACGAGGTAGTAACTCTAGAAATATTTTTGTCTCTTAGTCTTTTATTACTTTTGAGTGAGAACAGTTTTTTTATTTATGTTACCTGAGGTTTTATTTTATATTAATTGTTTGTGTTTTTATTGGTAATTTCAGAAACTTTGGGAAGATAAAAAGGAGATCTTTGGCTTCAATGTTGAGTTGGAGAATATTTCCACGGGAATTCGATACTGGAATATGGACGTGCCGGGTCAAACGGATCGACACAATTGTGGGGTGTATTGCATGCAGTATGCGAAGATGTGGCTAACTGAAGCGATGAAGGTGAACGGTGACTACATGACTCTTCTCTTGTGTGATACTCAAAAAATGTTCAGTCCTTATGCCGAATTCTTCAATAGGTATAAATTATTAAGGATTATTCATAAAGAGGCGAAAAATAAGTCTCGGGATCATGCGAAAGCAGTTAAACGGGTAGTAAGGAAATATTACCCGAAGAGTATCGTAGGAATGGAAACTTGATGGGATTCGTTAATTTTTTGTATTGTATATTATGGATGTGGATTCCCTATGAGAGGTGATTTCTGATTATGATTATGTTAGGTAGTTTGTATTTATTCTTACGAGTTTCTTGTTTCCAAATATGAATTAATCAAATAAAAAATGAATCATGTTTTTGTTGTTAGTTAAGGTTTAGTTTTGTTACGAAGGTTTGAAATAGTAATTTAAATGTTGTTATTAATTATTAATAACTATAATTTTACTTTAATTCTGTTAAAGTAGTATACTATAATTTTAAGTGATTGGGATGTAATAGATCGAGTTATGTTGTATTGTATTTACCGTATTCTAGTTTTTACTAGTCGAAGCTATGCTATTATTATGTTTTATGATACTTGGTTTTGTTGAAGAATAAAGGGTGAAGTAAGCAAACACTTTCCAAGTATTTGACCATTTATACTTTATCATCTCCCATTACACCATAAAATAATTTCACCATTGTTTTACGAGCATATGTGTACACGTAAAGAGAAAATAGGTTGGCATGAGTAAAGAAATCAGGATGTGTACAATAGTAATTAAACAGCTATAAGTAGGATAAGTGCCAGAAGGAGAAATGTGACAAAATATAATCCGGGACGATCCTTTTGACCGTATTCGATTATCATAAATTAACGTTTTGTCGAGTAAACATATATTTTTCGCAAGAAGGAGCGTCGTGCATCAAAACTGAGCACACAAAAATCATGTACTCATCGAGAGCTTTCAAGTAAGCTATCACACGCCATAGAATGTCATTTAAAAATCAGTTTTGACCTACGACCTCCAGGGAGAAGGAGTTGACCGATGATGAGGCTGAAAATCAATGGGCTTCCTCCTTGGGCCACAAAGAACCTCCATACTGAATTTCATCAAAATCGGATAAAGCGTTCGAAAAATCACGTGCACAGACAAACAGACGGACAGACGTCCAATCCACCAACTACCAACTCATCTATTTTAGGAAATTTCTAGCACTTAATAATGTGTAATTTCTCACGAAAGTGTTTAAATAGGGACAGTACTCATAGCATAAATTCAGAAATTTGCTGACTGGGGTATTTTTCAAGCTGTCTTAAAATACTCAAGAGTTACAGAATGCCAAGAGGTACTTCGACTCGACGACGAGAAGAGTGGATAAATGGACGCCTGTCTATGCACGAGATAACTTTCGAACCCTTCGTCCGATTTGAATGAAACTTCACATTGAGGCTCCTTGTAACCCAAGTAGGAAGTCTATAGTCTACTGATTTTCAGCTTCCGGGGCCAACTCCTTCCCCCTGGGGTCATAGGTCAACATTTCCAGCATATGAATGTTCCAACGTCATATACCTAGACCTAAGATCCATGGAATTTGTATGTTCAACGTTCTACTAGAACTTGGATTTGATTTCATATGAGGAACTATAGGCACTAGGCACTAGGTACTTCAAGTTTTCACGTTCTTGCATTAATTAGTCTTTCTTCTCTGCTCTGGGTGGTTTACAAATATTTTTACTCTTTCGTATTTACACACGGTTTTGAATTTTTTCTCAGATAATTTATGCTGGAGTGTTGTGTCGTTGTGTGTCTTTCGTACACACTAAAATTAGCAGAAACTGACACGTCCTTCTTTACCTTATCAAAACTGACAGTGATGCAGAGATTTCAACAAGTGGGAAGGGAAAAACCAAGACAAAGAAAGAAGCATTTTCTCAATAATGAACACACTTTGATCAATTATAATTATAACATCGAATGAACGCCATCACAAATCAATTATTACATAGACGTTGGATTAACGTGGTCATGGTGAGAGGATTATATTATGAGTTGCACAAACGACAAACCAATACATTATGTTAATACGGAGGGGCATTGTGATACTTGTATTTTTAATGTAATTTTTGCTACACGTATCTTTCGCTTTCACATCTAGTTGACACTGGAGAAATATGAAATCGCTAATCTTTTGTACAATGCATGTCTTTATGTCCATCGGTAGATAAAGACATACTTCAAGGGACATTGTAAGGGGGCTTCATTAAACAAAGGAAATGCATGTAAATGTAGATAGTATTATTTGTATGACATGAACTCGAGTTGGCAAGAACAGTTTGAAAGTACGATATTTATTCTCAGATCACAGGTATGCGCAAAGAAGCAGGCTTTTTAAAAGTTTCTGTTGAATCAATCATATTAAAATGATATAAGGCTTGTTATTTCGTTACATAGAATTCAAAATATATATAGAACTTTTCATAAAAATTAATTGGTTATAGGAAATAATAAAAATGATATGATCAGACTTCATGATTAATAGTAATGTAGGTATTGTTAGTGTGAAATTAAAAGTGACATAACTCCTGGTCGAATTTTCTCAGCTGTGACTTGAACGATGAGATATTCTGCGTTATCAAATCCAAGAATTTGTGGAATGAGTTGCTTCAGTTTTATCTTGTCTTTAGGCGTTTTATGTCTGCGATTTTAAAAGAGAACCAATTTAAACATAGAAATACATTACAAATCCAAGAACAAAAGGCTAAATCTAAAAATGATTGTCCAGAACTTACTGAATAGAATGAAGAAATGCAATTAGCGACATTGCTTTCGCATGCAATACTCTTTTGAACAATAGCAGCCGGCCATAACGTCTTTCCGGTGGAAGCAATTCCAATTCAATCAGAAACTGACCGACAAATCCGGCAGAATCCTTGACCAGATTTGGAAAGGCTCTGCGAAATAAATGATTTTAGAATAAATCATTTTGACTTATTTTAGATAAAAGCGCATCAATCATTGACGTGAAAATTAAATAACCATTAATAACTCACTCTAAAGGTTGCAACACCGGAATAGTCGAAGTCCATAATTTGTGAAGATCCTGCATTACAATGGCCTCCTTCTCTTGAGTGTGTGTCATGATAACTGTTTGGCGTACCTTCACTTTTGAGCCCAACTCAATCTGAAAACAAAATATTGCGTTTACTTAATACCTAAAGAGGCAGATTCCATCAAATATGCGTCAAAGTTTGTGATAAGGTAAACACCGCTTGGTAATGCAATCTCGTATCATGCTCAGGCTTACCCTTGTCAAAGGATGACGATTTGAAGTCACCTGCTTATAAGAGATACTCCTTTCCCCGATTCCACCCAGTACAAGCCCCTATTGGTTAAAATATTAATTATTCATTTGTTTAAATTACGATAAACTAATTCAGATTCTTCATCAATATATATTCTCTGGTAATTCTGAACATGCATGTCACACAAATTCTGACGAGGCTTCAAGCTTACCTGAACAAATAAACCTTTCATGAAAGTATCCGGAAGTGTTGCTAGGGCGTATCTGGAGCAATACCCTTCTTGCGAAGTAGCAAAGCACAAAAGAAAGCGTATAATCTACGAAAAAAATATGTAGAATATAATTAACTCTATTTATTCGATTCACATAACAATGGTGTTCACATAATGGTTACAAAACTATTCAATATTTACCTGATTAACTGCAAAGCAATCATTTCCAACGACTATGGAACTTCCAAAGGAAGACAAATGCGAAGTAAGAAGATTTCCTACACATAGTTTCGATGCGATACTTCGGTTTGGAGGCAGATATCCAGAAACACTGTCAGCGCTAGAACTCGAAGCGTTTTTCTCACTGGAAGTTGCTTGCCGCCGTATGACGTCAGAGTCTATGTTACCAGTTAGAGGGTTGTAGCTCGGACTTTCACCAAAGTCTTGGACCCAACAAGTTTGAAGTGTCGTTATAGTTTTACATAGTTCTGCACACCAGGAGTTAATCATTGAACTCTGGAGATTGTCCTATCATAAATGGAAACCAAGAGATTTAACTTTCATTACAAATTGTTAGTATCGGTTGATAGATTAAGCTAAATTAATAAACTCAAACTTACTTTACATAGGAGTACTCCTATTTGAGGTCCAAATTCCAATAACCAGCTAATGATTAATGGTCTCAAAAGAAGGAACTGGCTGAGGTATTTTAGATTGCTAAGTACAGATATTGAATGAGGCATTGTAAGTGCAGGAGTATCTGGATTGTTTGCAGTCATTGGTGACGAGGTTTGGAATTCCAGGATTGTGTCAATTTCCGTTGGCACACGTATTGACAACGAGAGATACGCTAAATGTAAATCAGGTACGATGCACAAAGTAGTTCGCTGCACTGTTGGAGGAATATATCCCCCAGTAGCGGTCTGATGGTCTACGGTATGATCCGTCACATACTTCACCAGTTTAGATAGCTGCGTTGGCAGATTTATAGGATAAAATACACTAGTCAGCTCTTCCGTCCAAAGATACACAGACTGCGGTCCCACGATATTGTCCCATCTTGACACTACTATGCCAACTAATAAATCATTCCGTCGGGTTCCTTTCACGATTGGAGTAAGATGTTGTGAATCAACTGCCGGTTGGACGGATTTTTTAGTTTTAATTTTATCCGAGAAAGTTGACTGGTCATCAACTGAATTCAGACTATTTCTAAATGTTGTCACTCCATCACTTCCTCTCCTTATCAGCCCTCGGGATTTTGAATTACTCTCAGAGTCGACAGTGTTGTCAACCTGATGACGAATTGTATTGATAGAAGATGCAGACGAAGATTTTCTCATCCCAGTTGATGTAGACTTCCACCATGAAGCCCGTTTACTACCTTCGTTTTGTGTTTCCGGTGGACATAACCGTATCATGTGAGGCACTTCGTCGACAACAGAGAATGCCATGTTTCTTGACATTGACAACGAGCGAACCAGTTGATCGTCACTGGACGTAGATTCATTCTGACTCATTGCAGTTTCTTCCATCCAGTCACCGTCTTCCACTTGCACTTTTGGGTAATCTCCATCATAGATAATGATTAGACATCATATTGCTTTTAAATCAACATTCTATTCTAATATGCATGCTACTGCTCTCTGCTTTTTTCTTGTTGATATTTGACAGAAATAGTGACACTATAACTATTATTACAAAAATGTTTGCGGTCCGTTGTCTTGTTTTTATATCGTATTTACACTTCCCGTTTGTGTACGAAAAAAGCTAAACGGAAATTACATAGTTGCTAAAATGAGATGTGGAGGCTCCAGATATGGAAGATTTGACTTTATATGTAAACTAAACGATAAGACTAAAAAGGGCAATAATCGATAGGACTGTTGAAACACATCTATGGTAAATATTAAAGTTAAAAGTTACAGGTGCTTATGGAAGAATCGCCAAGTTCCAGTTACAATCATCCTTTACGAGATTCAGTCAACGATTGACGATGTTTTTATATGGCTTCAGTCTTGTCATTTAGTTTTTGTGTTGGCTATCGTTACACAGGTGTGGAAAGTCGGCTTGAAATCCAAAATTTAAGTATCTATTGACAAAAGAATACAAAACAAGTTTGATAACAACTACTGTAGACAATTATCAACAATCTAGCCAGATAAATCATCGGAAGACAGTTTTTATGACTAAAATAGCGTTTATAGCTTTCCAAAAAAAAGTCTTTAAAAGCTATTCATGGAATGAATTTCCCAGAATAATAGGGACTTTTCTAGTAATTACTGTATGCATGGGGCTTCCACGTTTTCACAATGTGAAGCTATGGAGCTAGTAAAAACCATAAACAAACTGCGCAGTTCGTGTGAAATGAAAAACAAAATGTAATGTGCAAAATGGTAAAACATGGCTACGAAATGTGTTTTGTTTGAATCTTAAATCTTGAAGATGATTAACTAAACAAACTTTTATTTTCGTCAAAGTACATATACAGTTATCTATAGCGGCATCATGTCAATACTAAATGTTTTAATTATTTAGGTACATAATATGTAACTAACATCTTACAATTTCACATGACATGACGATGAAAGCAAAACATGTAACTACATACAACCTACTTGTGCTGTGTTTTATCGGCTTTTTAATGTATTTGGGTTGGGTTATTGTCCACCAACCCATTTCATTTCATAGTTTGTAAATTTCCTGCTTCCTTTTCCTGATAAGACTGGTGCGATGATTGAAAGCTTGTGTAAATTTAAACCAAAAGATAAGCCCATAGTTGATAGGATATATAGGTAATTGTCTCTCAAACCTAACTTTAAGCGTAAGCTGAACCATTGCATGAGTATGTACCTTAATGTAAATCTGACAATAAACATTTTTTCTCTTGAAAAATATCTTAAATGCTTAAACTACATACATACATAATGTTAACAACACGCAACAGAGAAGTACATATTTTATGACATTAGTCATTTCATGGTTGTTATGTTGACTATGAGTTCAATTTTTCGTTTTCATGCCAGAAATAATTCCTATTGTGTAAATATTGTACATTTAAAACAAAGGAATGGTAGTTTTTGGAGGTTCAGATACCACATACATAAAATAGGGTAAACCATACTATAGGTATGAAGTATTCATAAAAATTACTCAGCCAATTGAGAAAAAACTTGAATACAGATATCTGGTACTGGTGTATATGGTTAGAAAAGCTTTCTACATTTTCCTAAAGGATGGATTTTCCAATTTTCATACTTTAAGCTTGTGCATTTGAATTACTTGAGACAGCTGCCATTAATGCAGACGCAGACTAAAAAATGAAGTATTGACAGCCTGAGCCTCCAATTTGCAAAAACCACAAAACAAAACACATAGACACCCACACAACACTTGTTCCATTTCCTACCTAGTCATCTATCGCAGGCATCTTCAATCGTCATCGTGAGCGAAGTTTGTTTTTGCAAAAAAAATCATGATCTTGAATGCTCAATCATTTGGGATACAAACGCCCCTTCCATTTCCTCATCATAACATAAACCCACGCACGGTAGTAGTCGTAAGGGTCAACAAACTGTCAACGATACCATGGCGTTAATTGTTAATGATCATTTTAAAAAACAGCATTCAGCAAATATTATAAAATGGGACTACGCTACTTGCGTCACTACTCTACTTTCAGTCATAATATAATTATGTAAATACTTAATGTATCATTTATAATGTATGATGAATTTGTTTATTTACTAAATAAAATGAGAAAATAAAAAAATTTGGCATACTTCACTGAAATTTTTCCCACATGTTAATGTAGGGCATCTCATCGGACGGACTTCGATTAAAGATACAATACAATAGATAGTATCTCCTGTGTATGAACAATACCTTGAAGATTTAATCCAAAACTTGACACCCAACACACTTTATGGCACTTTTTGTGACTCACTATTCACTTTAGCAATTTTGTTTACTAATAATAAATCTATCTAAAATCAATTAACTTGATTCCGAGAGGCACTTTAGGAAAATATCCAGCGTGAAGCGTGTGGAATATCCAGCTAATTTTTTAAAAACTTACACTATTACGCAAATTACACTATTTTTTGTCATTGTTCCGTTACTTCTGCTTTCTAAAGTGTAATGTTGTTGTAAGAACGGGATCTCGTGTGCAGTGTTTCTGCATTTGTAAAACTTGTGATGTTCTTTCTTATTGTTTCGTTCTTGTTGGTTCTACCCTATTTCCCAACAACTGATCTCTGTCGTGGTATGATGGTATGGTGGTGGTGGTGAAATACTCTCCCTCCGCATCTAACGTGTGAAAACCTCATCTCCCCTTTGTGAATGATGAACGTATAATACAACTACGCCTTATCTATCATTCCCATATA
>JAQIXW010000367.1:0-33213 GCA_034700685.1 Willowsia buskii
TCCATACACACAGACGTTCGTTCATCCACTCCCCCACCCATCATTCTCATAAGTCACCATAGATGGCGCCTAATAATCAAGCAACGGCAATATGCAAAATGTTTATATATTATATTAAAGCATGCAATTGGCGTCAGGAGCAAATACGCTATTGCCATATACGCTAGCATGAATCCGTCTTCCATGAATCTGTGAAAGTTTTTGAACGCATACTTATCAAATATTCATGCAATTTATAAAAAATGTGTATCATAGTTCATAGTTCATTCTAACACGAGCAGGGTCCGCAGTGCGATTCTCCGGAGGCAGTGTTGACGCCAACGCAGGACATGGACAGCGAGTGTCATTCTTCAACAAATAGTCCGATACTTCCTTTAGAGGCTTCGGTACGGTACTTCGACTTAAATTTTTTGCTTTCTTTCATGTTGGCATGTATGTTAATAGATTTTCAGTGACGTAACTACATAGTAACTGTGTAACCTGGGCATATTGCCAATGTAACATTTTATAGCAAAGGTAGTAAAAAGTGAAGGCATGATCATAAGATATTCGAACGCGATAATGCACAGAGTACACAGAGTGGAAATGACTGCATTCATTATCGTGTGATTGTTTGTAGGATTGGGAGATGTACCATTGTAACCATATAAGTTTTTACTTCGTTGTATCTTCCGAATAATGATCACTATTTTTTCTTTGAAAAGAAAAACAAAAAACAACTTTAACTGATGCAAGTTGGCGATGCTACGTAAGTATATAGGTAGATACATCTTGGTAGTTGGTTGTTAATGCAACAATGGTACACCTTCCATTTTTCAAACAGTCACAAGCATCAAGCTGGACGATGCTATTCATTTCCCGTCTAGGTTACTTAATTATACGTTTATGCGATAATGTGTGATAAATGAATGTTAATATGGATAATGCAATAGAATAGATTGATAATAAAAAAACTTTATTTAAATATTATGATTAATATAACAAAGTTGATTAAAATGTGTTCATGTTCTATCCTACTCATATGTATATACTTGAATCAATGTTTTGCATCTGCCGTTTGACCTTCATAAAAGCTATTAAAAGCTCAATAGTCATACTTCCTATTGACATTGCTACTCCAATCAGCATAATAAAAAACACGACGATAAGATCGCTTCTTGCTAAAGGCTTATCTTCATCGTCATTTTGCCCTTTGCTTTCCCCTTCTTCATTTTTCTTTGCACCCTTATTCTTTTTCTCATTTAATTCCCTCGCTTCCACTTCAATCTGTTTTGTCGCCATTTGACCCCAACGTTGTATCAAATCACCAGCCCTTGCCCAACCGATGTATCGCACCATCACTTCCTGAAATATGGAATCCTTCTTCATCGCAAACGAGCAATGTGTCGTTCCCCCAGTTTCCTTCTTGGGAAGGTACAAAGTTTTGAGCTCTTTATTTTCTGCGGAATATTTAGCAATAGCTGTGGTTATTAAGGGTCCCCATGCTATACAAGCAGTTACATGATTAGCCGCTGCTTTTAAAAGACAAGAGCGAATATTCCGGTCCAACACCATCTTTCTATTGATTGCTTTCAGTATTGGAGATGTACCTTTTCTAAATAGATCCAACTCCAGACCTCCAACTGTCTGTAGCACAATTGAATATTTCGGACGAAGATACAAATCCTTGAATGTTTCAGGAGGCTTCTGTTTCTCTGTGAATGTCAGATAGCCCACGAGATTTGCTCTGTAAGCTAGACCAATCAAATAGCAAAATATTATCCAGAGCAAGATAATCCATCTGGAAAGATCCTTCATGGGTAATGACGCCGATTGTTCGAGCAGCAATGTATATAGATTCTGTCCAATGTCTAAAATCATTACTGGGGATAACCCGACATCACCTTTCTTCTGTTCCATTTTCGCTTTTGATATGTAAACTGCCATAAACACAAAAAACGTCAAAAGAGTGATGAACCAGACGAAAGATGAAAGTGGGTAGATGAGTGCTTGCCATTGTCTCTCTTCAATCGCCTCTTTTACACAAACGAAAATGGATGCCACGTAAGATGGTGTGGTCCAACTGAGAAGATGATGTCTTTGTAATGTCGTTCCCAAAACTGGAGTTAGGTCCGCAGTACCTGCCGCTAATTCCCCAACAATTCCGGTCCATGTGCCGTTAGGTAATGGTATACCATATCCGGGAGTTCTTGGCTTATCCCGGAATATAATAGAGGCGTTTTCTCTCCAGCATATTTCTTTCACGAGAGTACCCTGCTGACCATCGGCAATGATTTTTCCATCGACTTCGCGACTCATGATCATTGGGGGGAAGGGGAGATAAAGAACGATTAAAGTTCGACCATTGATGTTACTCAGTTTAGTGGGGAAATTGACATGAGATGATTTTATGAAGGAACCGGAATATATTTTGGGTTCAATGTAGTAACCGATTTGATTGGAAAGTTTAGGATTGAAATACATGCCATACTTACGGGTGGCGGAGTCAACAATTTTACGATCGTTGAATGCAGTGCTGTTGAAAAGCACGCTTTTGATTATGTCCTCATTGTCAGATAAGAAAATAAACTGGTCATAAATTGATTTGCTGGGTAGACCGGAACTGATTGACGGAGGAAGCACAATTTCGTTTTGATTTGATGGCGAATTTCGTGTTTCATTGATTGGAATGACCAAATTGGTCCAGCAAGATGACCGGAACTTATTGTCACGAATTTGCACCCGCTCATAATCAGTTTGATTGTGTTGATGGTGCAGAAAGTAAAATTTCAGTAAATAAGGCTCTTTGAACAGTTTCCAGTAAATAAAAAATTCTGAAGTACTCAATCTACTCTCTGATGAGTTTGTCAATACAATGATGTTTAGAAAACAATTGAGCTGCGTTATTTCCCGGGAACGGGCAATATCCTGGAGAAGAGTGCTTATCAAGGACGTCCATTCTTGATGTGACTTTTGCTCAGTAGCTGGAATCAATATACTTTCGTTGGTCACCGAGCAGAAATTAAGTGAAAGCAAAATTATTACAAAGGTTTGTATAGATGTGCAGGGAATTGAGTTCATAATTCTTGACATGACTATGAAAATTACTAAATGTAAACAATAGAATAAAACCTTAGACTCTATGAAGAAGGCTCTGGTTTTAAATGGTATTTATTTACTAAAACTAAACATTAGCTAGAGTTTCTTTTGCGACAGTATTTTCGAGATCATGATAAAAGTAAATTACCTTTCCTGTCACTGATTATTTCATGAAGATGGAATAGTGGAATAAGTGAAATGACATGTTTTGCTCTGAGAACTGAAATGGCATGGAGCGTTTTCATGGTAATTGGCAACGAAGAATTTCCCGTTACCAATTACCACGATAACGCTGTTTGACATTTACGTTCCTTGTCTAGTCTAACCCTCTAACCCCTTTCATGTTTTTGTGATTTATGGATAACGGGGCATTATTGGACATTTTATTAATTCCGATTAATTTTATTTATTTTGTTTTATTGACTTCCGGTGCCGTGTTATTTGTATTCTTCCGAAAATACCTAATTCCCCGTTGCCAATTACCATGATAACGCTGCTTGCCATTTACGTTCCGTGGGTTTAATTTTTAAACAAGCCAGCATGACGACAACACGTTGTCACCAGACAACCTGTGCACCACATGTCGTCTGTACGCAAAGATAGCGGAAATGGTTGGTTCCAGAAACCAATCAGACTATTTTAGCACAAAAAGGTATGTATTTGGTACTGATTAAAACAAAAGCTAAAATGCATGAGCTGTCAGTATAGCCCTGTGGGAGGCGTCAAGCGTCTGGAGTGACAATATCAAGAAATGTAAATCTACTTTAAAAGCTTCCACCAAAAAACTGAGAAAGTGGTGCCAGGAGTTACAAAATCAATTTTTTAAATATAGGAATGTGTTATCTGTTTGTCTCGAAATTTTAGACGTGTTATCCTTCGTGAATAGACGCTTCACAAGCGGCTGTAGATAACTGCGTCGTGAAACGAGTCTCAGTTTCTTGTCGGTTTTCCTCATGTTCATCTCCATTATGACTTATGACATAGCACACAATCACGAATATCAGCCAAAATGTGACGGTATAAGCGACATTGCAAGAGAAGCCACTTTGATCCACCCACGCAATTGCGTACATACTCATTACTACTTAGAAAGCATTAAAAATTAGAAAGCATTAAAAATTAGAAAGCATTAAAAATTAGAAAGCATTAAAAATATCATATCATGCATGATCTGAAAATATGCTACCAGCAACTAGCTAAAAACTTGAACATTTTTTACAATATGAGCAATACAATTTAATTAGTTTTTAATACCATCGCATGCGTTATTCAACACCCCAATCAGCCAGTGCATGAATATCTGGCGCATCCGCTTTTTCGCATTTGACACTCGGAAGAATCCAGTGATAATCTCCATGGAAGACGAAGATGGACACGGCTCCGGGCTCCCAAAACGATGTAAATTTTCAGATTCTCACTTTGTTTGAATTCTAGATCCTAAGCACAGGAACAAAAATATAATAGATAGGTATGCATGAATCTTAATAAAAATCATTCATATAAGTGCTTTAAATATTAAAATAACAAATAATTCAAAGTAAAAATGAAATTGCACCAGTATTAACAGAAGTGTGTCAAAAAATAAGTCACCAAAATAGTCTTTCAATTCAAGCAACGGCAATGCGAAATGCTATTACCACACGACAAAGGATGCAATTGGCGTCAGTAGCATATACGCTTTTGCCATATGGCTTGCATAAATCAGTCTTTCATGAAGCTGGAAGTTTTGAAACATACTTATCAAATATTCATGCAATTTAACAAAAATGTGTAGCATAATTCTTTCTAACACGAGCAGGGTCCGCGGTATCCGGAGGCATTGTTGACGCCAGCGCAGGACATGGGCAGCGAATAGTCCGATACTTTCTTCAGAGGCTTATCATCCAAATGTTTCACATCATTGAGAGATCAGTGAGATCATAAACTCTGCCTTTGATAACCATCCAACAGACACACAGAAAACTGTGATTATCAACCTCCTCTAAAGTGATCGTCTTCCTATCGACAGGTTGATTCCGCAAAAATCGAATCGCTTTTGAAATTTGTGGTAAAACCTAGTAAACTCGATATGCTTTCCGACAACTCTCAAGTTTTTCCGATCGAAGTACCTGGTTTTTCCGTAATCTCAAAAAATGGGGCTTCCGGCTTGTCAAAAAATACTCCTTCTATCCCACTCCTTTTCATCTTCTTTTGGAGCCTTTTCAACTCCTTGTTTTAAGGTGAGAAGTGAATTAAGGCAGTGAAGAAAACTTTTTATTCATAACAAAGTTTCAAGTCTTCAGTCAACGGTACTTCGACTTACATTTTTTGCTTTCTTGCATTTTGGCATGTATGCTGATGGATTTTCAATGACACAAGAGCAAAGGTGAATGAAAAGTTAAGGCATGATCATAAGATCTTCGAACGCGATAATATGTGATAAATGAATGTTAATATGCATAATGCAATAGAATAGATTGATAATAAACGACTTTATTGCAACATTATGAGTTAATATATTTTAAAGTTGATTACAATAATATGTTGATGTTCTATCCTTCTCATATGTATGTACTTGAATTTGAATCAGTGTTTTGCCCTTTGACCTTCGTATAAACTATTAGAAGCTCAATAATCATACTTCCTACTGACATTGCGACTCCAATTACCATCATGAAAAATACTACAATAAGATCGTTTCTTGTTAAAGGCTTATCTTGATCGTCATCTTGCCCTTTACTTTCCCCTTCTGCATTTATCTTTACATCATTACCCTTCTTGTCATATATCTTCTTCGCCTCTATTTCAATCTGTCTTGTCGCCATTTGACGCCAACGCTGTAACAAATCACCAGCCCTTGCCCAGCCAATGTATCGCACCATCACTTCCTGAAATATGGACTCCTTCTTCATCGCAAATGAGCAATGTACCATTCCCCCAGTTTCCTTCTTCGCGAGGAACAAAGTTTTGAGCTCTTTATTTTCTGCGGAATATCTGGCGATAGCTGTAGTTGTTAAGTCTCCCCACGCTATACATGCAGTTACATGATTAGCCGCTGCTTTTAAAAGACAAGAGCGAATATTACGGTCCAACACCATCCTTCTCGCAATTCCCTTCATTACTGGGGAGGCACTTGCTCGAAACAACTCCAACTCTTGACCGCCAACTATCTGCAGCACAATTGAATATTTCGGACGGAGATATAAATCCTTGAATGTTTGAGGAGGTTCCTGTTTCTCTGTGAATGTCAGATAGCCCACAAGATTCGCTCTGTAGGCTAGACCAATCAAATAGCAAAATATTATCCACAGCAAGATAATCCATCTGGAAAGATTTTGCATAGGTAAAGGCGCCGATTGTTCAAGCAACATTGTATAGAGGTTCTGTCCAATGTCTAAAATCATTACTGGAGATAACCCGACATCACCTTTCTTCTGCTCCATTTTCGCTTTTACGATGTAAACTGCCATAAACACAAAAAATGTCAAAAGAGTGATGAACCAGACCAAAGGTGAAAGTGGGTAAATGAGTGCCTGCCACTGTCGCTCCTCAATAGCTTCTTTTACGCAAACGTAAAGGGATACCACGTAAGCTGGCGTGGTCCAACTAAGAAGAGGATTTCTTTGAAATGTCGCCCCCAAAGTTGGAGTTAGGTCCGCAGTACCTTCCGCTAATTCCCCAACAATTCCGGTCCACGTGCCGTTAGGTAATCGTTTGCCATATCCGGGAGTTCTGGCCTTATCCCGGAATATAATTGAAACGTTTTCTCTCCAGCCTATTTCTTTCACGAGAGTTCCCTGCTGACCATCGGCAATGATTTTTCCATCGACGTGACGAGTCATGATTACTGGAGGGAATGGGAGATAAAGAGCGGTTAACATTCGACCATTGATGTTGTTCAGTTTAGTGGGGAAATTGACATGAGATGATTTTATGAAGGAACCGGAATATATTTTGGGCTCAATGTAGTAACCGAGTTGAGTGGGAAGCGTGGGGTCGAAATACATGCCATACTTTCGAGTGGCGGAATCCACAATTTTACGATCGTTGAAGGCAGTGCTGTTGAAAAGCACGCTTTTGAGAATGTCCTCATTGTCAGACATGAAAATAAACTGATCATAGATTGATTTGCTGGGTAGACCGGAACTAATTGATGGAGGAAGAACAATTTCGTTTTGATTTGATGGTGAATTTTTTGTTTCTTTGAATGGAATGACCAAATTGGTCCAGCAAGATGATCGAAACTTATTGTCACGAATTTGCACCCGTTCATAATCAGTTTGATTGTGTTCATTATGGAGAAAGTAAAATTTCAGTAAATAAGGCTCTTTGAACAGTTTCCAGTAAATTATAAAATCTGAAGTACTCAATCTACTCTCTGATGAGTTTATCAATACAATGATGTTTAGAAAACAATTGAGCTGCGTTAGTTCCCGGGAACGGGCAATATCCTGAAGAAGAGAGCTTATCAAAGAGGTCCATTCTTGATGTGACTTTTGTTCAGTAGCTGGAATCAATATGCTTTCGTTGGTGACCGAGCAGAAATGAAGTGAAAGCAAAATTACTACAAAGGTTTGTGTAGATGTGTGGGTAATTAAGCTAATAATTTTTGACATTATTATGGAAATTACTGTAAACAATATAATAAAACTTTAGACTCTGTGAAGAAGGTTCTGGTTTTAAATGGTATTTATTTACTAAAACTAAACATTAGCTATTAGCTAGAGTTTCTTTTGCGACGGTATTTTCGCGATCATGATAAAAGTTAATGACTTTTCCTGTCGCTGATTATTTCATAAAGGTGGAATAAAGGAATATATAAACTGACATGTTATGCTCAGGTAACTTTCCTTGTCTAAACCCTTTCACGTTTTTGTGATTGATGGATCACGGGGCATAATTGGAAATTTTACTGTGATGGTGTTTCCGGTCCCGCGTTTTTTTATTTCGTATTTTTCCGGATAACCTAATTCCACGTTGCCAATTATCATGATAGCGCTGCTTGCCATTGCGTTCGTTGCGTTTAATTTTTAAACAAGCCAACAAGACGACAACACGTTACACGTACACGAAATATAATTTGCACGCAAAGATAGCGGAAATGTTTGTTTCCAGGAACCAATCAAACTATTTGAGCACAAAAAAGGTATGTATTTGGTACTGATTAAATCAAAAGCTTAATGCATGAACTAGCAGTGGGAGGCGTCAGGCGGCTGGAATGACGATGTCAAGACAGGAAATATAAAAATAGTCTAAAAGATTCCGCCAAAAAAGTGTAAAAGTGGTGCCAGGAGTTATAAGATTAAAATTTTAAATGCTAGGAACGTGTTATCTGTCTGTCTCAAAATGTTAAAAACTGACATGCAATGTATGTATGTATAAAACTTGCATTTTCATCATCTAACATAAAAAAATTGTGTTAGATTTTCTTTACATATATCGCCTCTGCTCTAATAATTGTTAATTTGGGTTTTAGATATTGTTTTTAATCGTTGCATGCATTACAATTAGAATTGTGTGTAATTTGACACAACAATCTCAAGAAGCTTCAAAGTAAAACAGGGCGACTCAGCTATGTTTTTATTGAGCATATATGCGAAAGCAAGATCATTGATTTATCGTTAGTTTGCAGTCTGTATGAAAGAACGCAGAAATATTGGCTGTATAAGGTTAGGTTTTGATTTGATGATGATGAGATGGCTATATCTGCTGCTTTTGTATGGTAACGATGAAGCGAATTGTGCATATTATCCAATTTTATGTGGGTCTGACAGCCTGATTGATTGGAGCGAATGTGAATATTCAAAAGTAAGTATTGATTTTGTGACGTTTCTTCTTTACGCTTCAACCGATTTCGGGAATATACTTTTATTAAAATTGCAACTTAAAATGTTTTCATTCTCAATTATTGTACTTAAGTACACACAATGTTTTAAATTGAGATACATACAACATATACTACGTATTGAACCATTGAATATTATAATAGAGAATACAGACAACGACTGCTTTCCTCCAAACTTTGTGCTTTTATGATGTCGGCTTGGCTTTCAGCATAGAATCACTTCAACCTACACAGTTAAAACAATTTAATGAAGGTACTTATATGTAGTTATCATCATCGTCTCCTCCAACACTGCCATCATCATCGACATCAAGATCCCCAAAGCCCCCAATCTTGGCATATTTTGCCCTAAACTCCTCCTCACAACTCCTCCCCTCTTCGTCCCAGATGTAGAAGCTGACAAAGTACTGAATGATGAGCAACCCGATGATGAAAATGGCAAGCATGGCAAGCCTGAATTCACGACCCTGGCGAAAAAAGTTTAAAAAAAAAAGATAATCATTTTAAAAACCCAAGCCGATACTCGTAGTTAATAACTAGCATTATCTTATCTTACTGGAGGCTCCTTCGTAAATAGACGCTTCACAGGCGGCGGCAGATAACTGCGTCGTGGAACGAGTCTCAGTTTCTTGTCAGTTTTCCTCATATTCAACTCCATTATGACATAACACACAATCACGAATATCAGCCAGAATGTCACGGTATAAGCGACATTGCAAGAGAAGCCACTTTGATCCACCCACGCCATTGCGTACATACTCATTACTTAGAAAGTATTAAAAATATCATATCATGCATGTTCTAAAAATATGCTACCAACAACTAGTTAAAAGTTTGTATGATTTTTCACCAATGAGTAATGCAGTTAAGTTTTGTTACCTGCACATGCGTTATTCAACATCCCAATCAGCCAGTGCATGAATATCTGACGCATCCGCTTTTTCGCATTTGACACTCGGAAGAATCCAGTCATAATCTCCATGTAAAAGACGAAGATGGACACGGCTCCCAAAATGATGTGAATTTTCAGGTTCTCACTTTGCTTCAATTCAAGATCCTTAAAAACAGTAACAAAAGCATAAACGTTTTCAATATTAAAATAACAAATAATGCAATGTAAAAATTAAATTGCACCTTTTTACGAGCAATTGATGTGATTGCACCAATATTGAAGAGACAAGCAGCAAGTAGGGTGACGACATGCCACATGTACCTTTTGTAAAAAACCGTTTGATTTTTAACTAAAGTCTTCAAAATTGGAATGATAAACAATTAAACTTTTAATAAAGTGATATGCTTACCACCAATATTCTTGAAAGCAAAACACGCTAACGAATGTTTCCTATTTAAAAAAATAAGTAATCAGTATTAACAGAGGTGTGTCTAAATTAGTCACAGTAATAATCAAGCAACGGGAATGCAAAATGCTTACCTTGTAATACCGCACGACAAAGCATGCAATTGGCGTCAGGAGCATATACGCTATTGCCATATGGCTTGCATGAATCAGTCTTCCATGAAGCTGTGGAAGTTTTGGAACAAAATTAGCAAATATTCATGCAATTTATCAAAAATGTGCAGCATAATTCTTTCTAACACGAGCAGGGTCCGCGGTACGATTCTCCGGAGGCAGTGTAGACGCCAACGCAGGACATGGACAGCGAATGTCATTCTTCAGCAAATAGTCCGATACTTTCTTTAGAGGCTTATCATCCACAGGTTTCACATCATTCGCCGATACGATAAATTGTCCTGGCGGATCCCGACAAACTTTTCCAGTGCCTGCAATAGTCGGATATGGAAACGCGTGTATTCCGAAGTATCTCACATCGGGGTTTTTCACAAACAAATCTGTTATAGGACATTGGAAAAGTTAACAAATGAATTGGGTTACTGCTTATCATTCAAAAAATATAAATTATGCAGTTCTATAGACTATCAACTTGCCACTCAATAATCCCAAGTAGCTGAGTCGTGAGGGAACCTGTATTTCATGTTGAAATGGCTGCCCAGCAGTATCAAATATTGTTTGATGATCAGGAACAAGAAACTTTTGAAACGAGGACTTCACATCGTTTTCAGAGTCAAATAGTGGAACATGACAGTCTATTTCAAAGGCCCTTGAGAAGCATACAAAAAATAAATCAGTAAAACATTTATTTAAGGAGAATTAAATTAACGTTTTTAAAATGATGAAAATGGAAGGAGCCCTCACCTCGCATCACGTGCTCGTAAATATTTCAAATCCACATAATCTGGTGAGCCAAGAGTGCCCCTAGTCGTTCTCAGAATATTGTACTGAGCTGTCCAACCGAAAATGACCTTCCGATCATATTGCTTGACGTTACCTGTCGTTGCCGACTCACCATTGATGTGAACTTGGTAAACTGTCTCAACGTCTTCAAATACCAATGTCCTAATCGAAACATAGTTTGCTCATTTAAGTTTACAATATTGTGAACATTAATCTCAAGGAAAAATAATGTTATGCTTGCTTTTTTACTGAATATAAAGTCGTTCCGCAAAGTTGCACGTATTGTGTCCAAATGACCATGTCGCATGAACTTCTCGAACTCCCTCGAGTCTCGCAGTGTTTGCAGATTCTCGCGGATCTGGGGTCGTGGGCTTCGTAGCAGGGGGAACTGTAGTGTTGTCAGGTGGCATTGTACAGTAACGGCCAGGGTCAGCGTCAAAAACGAACATTCCAGGATGCTAAAATAAATTATTATTATATTTTTTTTAACTGACAATATCTAAATTACTCGGTTCTATTTAGTGATTAAGTTTTTTTAATACCGATGAAGCATAAGGTGGTGTGAAGCTGCATGGAACCGCATTTCTTTCATCTCCGTAGTACACCTCATGCGAATACTTTTGACAAGTCCTCATGCAAGGTACCGCCATATTAAAGTCTCCAATTGGCCAGCCGTCTTGATCCTTGACCATAATGAGTAGCGCGGAAATTCTGCCCTTCGCATAATTCGGGTTCTCCTGCCCCTGCTCATTCCTTCCATGAAGCACCTTCGCCCTCACGACTTGATCCCGACCCAGGGCCACACTCAAATTGGAAAATATCCGAAAATGGAGAAAGTTCTGGAGCAACTCACCCTTCACCGATATTCCCGTCACTTCCACGAAATAGGGATTCGCTGAGTTCTCAGAAGGAAGGGGATCAGGTGTATAGATAGGATCCAACTCGAGGAAATTGTCGTTTTGAAAGAGCCATGGGTGGACATAGGGAAGATCATCGAAAGGCTGGAAGGACTGTGCATGGTGCTCAGCCAAGTGTTGTAAAATCTGCCAGTTTGGATCCGGACCTGCGGAGTGGGATGCCGGAGGAGGGGCAGTGGGAACAGCGGTTGGATAACAGGTAGGTGGAGCATAGCCGAATTCTATAGCTGCCTTTGCCGTCCTTCCTGCTGCGAACATGTCCACGAAAATGCAAAAATCTTGGATGCTATTCGTCCTCTCGGTTCTTGGACGGGGTGCCGTCTTGGATCCTGATCCTGTCTAAGGAAATTGAGTAATAAAATGTTAAAGACAATATGAGTGGGGGAGGGAGTAGGGGAAAGATGGAGGATTCGTAGTACCTGGATGTCATAAGGAATCGTTTTCTCCACCTGACATACTGCACAAGTGCCTGGAGGGGTGGGGGGTGGGCCGCCTGGTGCAGGAGCTGCTGCAGTGGGCACGTTGGCTCTGATACCTCTGCAGGCAGCGTCAGCACTGCAGTGAGTACTGCCACCCTGGCAGTTGGCTTCTTTGATTTTACAAGAAAAAAGAAGCAGAATGAGTAGTACTGGATGATTGACAAAAAAACAATGAATATCTGGGAGGAAATTCATCCCGAAACTCTGAAAAATAATTGACTTTCTTTCTGGAGAAAATACTCTTTTTCTGTGAGCGCATGCAAGAGTAAATAAATGATTCGTACGTGCGCTTGCGAGAGGTTTGCTAAACTTTCATTTTGGCCAAAGAAAGACATTGAATACCAGTAATCAATGTCTTTGATTTTTCTGCTTGTGGCATTATTATTTTTGGATGACTTTCGCTTCTGAACTACTACTATGACGATTTTGGTCAAAGACACGCTCCAATTTGAGTTGCATTTTTTTAGCAAAGTAAACAAACACGCCACTTCCACTGGTTATAATCTATCACAGTTATTGACTCCCTATGATTGCTTTTATGAATCTATGAATCATTCAAAGACTGTAACAGACAGAAATTCAAATCTGTATATTGTGAGGAATAAACGAGCCGTTAAACTGGATTCATTTTGAAGTTTTAATGAGCCATTACGTAAGATGGTATGGTTGTCTCGATTGTATTAAAAATTCTTCCAGATAACTGGTAAGTGTACGGAGACATACCTATTCCAAACATGAGCACAGTAAACTTGATGAGATGATTTACCGGAATAATTGTAAGACTGCCTTTACCTTAACCTTGGCTATGTGACATTGAGAGGCATTATGAATGTGAATGTACCTGAACCTGGATAGCCACATAGCCAGACATTCAGACATCGCTCTTTTTTTGTCAAATCGTACATATTTTTAAAATGAACATTCCTACGTTTTGATTAGTGAACGACTCGCTTGCTACTTTTGCTTAAACTGGAATGAGAAATTGCATACTAATTCACAGCAAATGAGATACACCCCCATAAATAATAGCACAACGCATGGCTGTTAACATATTCGTTTCTCAGCAGAAATACACGAAACGAACTCTTGCGTGTTGATTGACAGAGTATCCCAAAATTTAGTTCTTGACTTGGTACCTCATTACTTGGAAGCGCTATCTGCACTGCGCAAAAAAACTGGATAACAATAGATAAGATTAGTATTTCGCTGTATAAAGTCGTGATTAGTTGTTAAAGCTTTATGATTTCTAGCCTATCTGTTATTACCAACTTGTTTTCTCAGATCAATTTATAAGATAACTTAAAGATAAGATGGAACTATCAAATTTATTTGTTCAATCAGAAATGATAAGAAATTCCTTGGGCAATCAAGATGGAATCATCGTAAGTACAAAAGCAAAACCAACGATTAAAAACCTAATTATTTTTTCTGGACAAACATCGGTGATATCAAATATGAATCAGTAGGGTAGCGCATGGAGCTTCCAATCTTCCTTTCCTTTCCAATCTTGTTTGTACCATGATACCCACAAGGAAATACTTCAACTCTCGCACACCAGTTGGAACTTTCTCCTACAAGCACAAATATCGAATAATGTGTTTTTTCTTGTGTACTAATTTAAAAAGCTAGGTATCTCTTACTTCTGACCCTGAAACATGTCGCCTATATTGGTCACCATAATACGGGCATTCCCACTATTGAACATGCTTCATACTTGTGGAAGTTTGGGCAGTTCAAATACCCAGTCATTACTAGCGAAAATTTTAAACGACGACCTCATTAAGTCCTGTGAACTGATATTTGTTTCCATTAAGGGGACGGAAGTCAAAACTTCAAAGATCGACATTCAACCAAGTCTCCTTCCAAATTACAACATAATGGAATCATCCTCTGGTACTTTCACTCTTGCAGCAGATGTGGAAAATTCTACTGCGAAATCCACTCCAACTAAGTATCACCGACTGCGAGACATCCACAAATTAAACAGGAAGCACTGCGGTGTGGCCGTGCTCCAAATTTCTCAAATGACCCCAAGCCTGCCTGAATGGCTGTTCCACACAATAACTCCCAGATATCTTCCAATAATTCGAAAAGATGAAGACCATTTTGTGTTTTTCTTTACCACTGAAACTGTCTCAAATAAAATGCTGCTTTCTCCTCAATTTGGGGCTAAAATAAAGTACAAAGTTGGGATTATCTGTGAAAGTTCAGAACAACCAATTATAAAGCAAGTTGACATATACTCGGGGCAAAGTGAGACTACTATAAATACCCTAGAAAGTTTGCCATCTTCAGGTGTGAAATCTTTATTCATAGACAGGCACAATTTTAATGGAAAAATATTTCGCGTGAAGACTCCCAAGGCACCTTCCTATTTTGAAATGACTCCTGAACCACATGCCAAAACATATCGCCCAGTTCGTGGGCTCTACAAAGTTTGGCTAGATGAAATGATAGAGCGTTTCAATTTCACAATTCATCTGACCATGTCCTCCTCTTCTGGAAGTACTGGAAAGCGATTAAAAAACGGCACTTGGGTGGGCTCCGTTGGTGACATTCTTGCGGGTCGTGCTGACATGGCTAGTTTCAACGGACATATTTATAACCGACACGAATACGTAGATTGGTCCGCACCGATAACCTATGAATGGATGGTTTTCATCACACATAAGCCCGTAACATATTTTAGCCCTTCAGCTCTCTATCGTCCATTTCCTGGCGTTATGTGGATTGGGATTATTGTGACAATTTTACTAATTTGTCTTTTGATGAAACTCATCTGTAAATTTGAGGGTCACTCAGTTCCACCACTTGGTTTCCGAGAAATGGTGTCATACATGGGGGCCAGTGTTTTGGAGGAAGGTGCAGAAATGTATCTTGAAGCGGTGCTGCATCTGCCAACAGTTCGTGTTTTGGCAGCATCCTGGCTCCTCTTTGTGCTCGTCATTTCAACAGTTTATAGAGGGAAATTGGTGTCACTGATTGCATTTCCAGAGATCTCATGGGTGCCAACAAGCTTTGATGAGTTGGCATATTCAGATTATCAAGTGGGACTGAATGTATTTGGGAAAGGGGGAGCAACCTATTCTGTTCTGTCCACTTCAAAGAATCCAGTTTATCAAACATTTTTTCAAAAGATGGAGATATTCCCTGATCCTGTGAAGTGCCTCATGGCAGCTTTTCAGAAAGATTTGGGATGTCTCATTGTCAAAAGCGTTGCGGACTTTTACGGGGCAAAGAATTTTACTGATAATTTTGGAAGGAATCCTTTCCAGACTTCGGATCAAACGGCGTTATTTAGGGAGGATGGTTACGTAAGAATTTTGATAAAAGTTGGAATAAATAATTGGCTGAATGAACAATCATGAAAAATAAATGATGCGGTTTTTTCTAAAGATTTGGGAGAAACGCGCCATCTTCCGACATCCTTTCGACAAGGTAACGTGGTCAATGATGGAAGCTGGACTGTCAAACTTGTGGTTCCACCAAGACCTGGACATCGTTAAAAAGAGGAGGCTAGAGTGGGAGCGCAAAAATCCTGGGAGAAAATCCAAGCTAAAGTTTTCCACAGAAAAGGAGGGACCTTCTAAACTAAAACTGGCACCTTTAATAGGTTTATTCTATGTGTGCTTTGGTGGTCACGTGGCCGGCCTTTTTTCCCTGATATGGGAATGCTTTAAGGATTGGAAATGTAAGCGGGTACAGAAAATTGATATAAATGTACGAAGGCGAATGTGTAGAAAAAAATTCATGCAAAAAAGTATGGATCTTGAGTTAAATCGCATTTAAAAAGAGAATAATTCCATGATAGTATTCAATCAGATTAGCAAATGGAAATGACACAAATAATTTAAATATATTTTATTCAGGAATTCAGGAAGTTTAGAGCTCTCCCGGATGTTTAAAAGTCGTCGTCACTAATGCTTCCCATGTCAGAATATCCACTGTCATCCACATATTTCTGTTGACAGGATCCACAAGTATACGTGTAAACTTTACCTCAATAATTTTAATAGTACTAGTTCTATTCAGTCAATTAATGTTACTTACGTGAGAATCGTGAAGCCCCTTTATTTCAGAAATTACCACTTTAAGATGCTGCAATTAACATGTTGATGGATCAAAATTTCAAATCGATAGTATGCAATGTAGTACATTTTGTGATGTGATAAGATACATAAAGATATAATTAGAGACTCAGTCAACTCACCTCTGCATCCTTCATGTCCCTTTCTAGCTGGCTGCTGATATATGGTGGCAAGCATAACAATTTCTCGAAATTATCCATTAGATGTATTCTCTGTGTAAAAATGACAAGTGAATGATCAAGATTAAAAACTAATTTATGATTAATGATTCAACTTTTCAAAAAATCTCCTCTTCATTTTCAATAATTTGCTACAAAACAGCAAAAATTCCAACTTACCAACTCATTCCCCAGATCCCCATCATCAGAGGAGAACTGAGTGATCAACCGATCAGCGACTAATTTCGGGATGTAGTCTTGCGTTTGCATTTTGATATGATCAAAATACAAATTCACCATCTGTTTGATAAGGTTGATTGTATTGGGATGTTGCAGCTTTAAAAGTACCTCATCATTGCTCACCGGCGCTCGTTTCTTTTTCACGTTTGGAACTGAAACAGGAGCTGATGAAAACTGGGACAAATTGGGATTTGGAGTGAAACTGAACATCGGCCTGCCATTGTCAATTATTGATGTACTTGTACTAGGCAAGTGCCTATCTTCTCTTTCCGAATCCGTGGAATAGTCAACTTCCCAATGAAGATTGTTTTCCAACTTTCTCCTCAAATCAGAAACCTGTTCGTTCACGCTTTTGTTCAACCAAAAAATTATGCTTGCTTGAACCTTAATGTAATTCTTGATTTGCGATTTGACCTCATCCAATTTACTGGTCAACATTTCCTGCACCACCGACTTGAGTGCTTTTCTCAACTCCGGAAATAAGCCGAGTGAATGCTGCTGCTCATCCAAATGGTGATCTGCGATTCGCAATATTTCTTCGTGAACTCGCTCAGCGCATTTTAAAGCAGGTTTTTCGAGATGTTTCACATGTTCCTGCGCTAACCTTCTAAACACGGCCTACAAAAATTAATATTGTTAATTTGCAATTAAACCAGATACACATATACTAACGTGTGAATGAACTATTATGTTTTACCTCAGGATACACAAAGAAAGAATCGAATGACCCACTATTCCTAAACGCAGTACGTATCATTTCGTCAGTAACACATTCATTCTTCTGCTTTCCTGCAACGTCCATGTCTTTTGCGAATTTCTTTTCAAAAACTTCCTTGATTTTCACACCTCCGTGCAAATGATTATAGGCAGGATTGCGTGTACAGCCTTCAATCTCTTTCTTCATGCAATTTTCAAATCTTTGAATGATTTTCCCCACAAATCTGAACTTTTCTTCTTTCGTAATCACAGCCGGAATTGCATCCATCCTTTTTTGGCACGCGATCAGTAACCCTTCCATGTTCCTCTGAATACATCAATATGCTTTGAGTAATCGACCAGCATGCAAAATTACAACCTTATCATGGAAAGATAAAAAACTTACCAAAATATTTGGTAGACATTTCGAAATGTGATGAACGAGCAGTTCATGCAAACGCTTTCGCAAAAATGGGATCCCATTCGTGTCAACCAGATCGGGATAAGTTGCCTTTAGAAATTTTGCTTCCTTTTTGATTTGCTCCTCAACTGTCAGGTTATCGTCGATATCCTTTTGAGAGCGGTTGACCAGACCGATCATTCCCAATTTGACCTGGACATTTTTAGAAGTGCCTGTTAATAAGCTTCTAGCATTGGTGCCGTCATCCATCAAATCAAGTTTGGTGAGCACTCCAATCGTTCGATCTCCTTTTGGATCTGCTTTTTTAGCGAGCAGTATTCCATCCGAGTTGCAAATGTCGTAGTTTGCTGGACTGACGGCCAGGATGATCGCGTTTTTCTCGTTAATGTATTTGCGACTCAGCTTGGAAGTCAATTGTTCTAAATCATCCGGTTCTCCAGATGTTGTCAACTATTATTAAATAAAAAGGATATGAAGTGAAATCCATGTCATGTCTGTTAAATAATAAGTTATTTTACCCGTTTTATCCCCGGCAAATCAACGACAGTTAAAGTGACCACATTTGGAGAATAGACTTTGATGATAATTGGCTCGTCTCTGATTGCCCCTCCCCCAGCTTCCATTCGATCCTTAATCTTTGACCGGACTATGTCATAATCTTTGATTCTCCCATCTACTGGGGCATCCTGAAACTCAATGCCTTCGTCGTCAGGATCTGGTGTGGTTATCAATTGGACGATTATAGGACATTTGGTTACTGTATCAGAGCCTCGTGGAAGAATCGATGAGCCGACTAAACCATCTAGCACAGAACTTTTTCCTGAGCTCTGAAAAAGTACACAAATTTGTCTTTCATGTTTGCCATAATGTTATTTAATTAATTAACATTGTTTAATCTAAGCGCGACATTATCTACCTGTGCACCAACTACTACAATTTGTGGCAACTGTAAATTTATGTTGCAGCCTGTAGTTGCCCTGTACCCTTGCAACCTATTCACCAATTCAATAACTTCACGTTTGTCGTCCATTTCTTCGCCTGGAGGATTGGTTCAGTTCAAAGTAGACTAATGTGCACACAAATCGAAAAGAGAAAGTGGAGATGTACTAAACTCAAGTAAGTATAGGATGAAACAGAAAGTCGAATCGGGTATTTTTTCAACTGAATTTCAATTATATCTCAACTTGAGAGTGTTGAGTGGAGAGTGGAGAGCACACAACCGAGTACGGGATTCAAGATTTTTTACATGCCTTTTATTAGACTTCATTTTCAGACGATCTGATACAGTGTGACACTGTGAATTATGGTTATCTGAATATTTACAAGGACAAATGATGAGTAATGCTTACCTTTTAACAATGGTTTTTGATTAAGAAAACTGAGAGGAAAAAAACCACTAAAAAGCTTATCATTTACTCTTTTCCATACAAATTGTCTTTCTGTATATGTCTGCCTGCAAGCAATGTGGCTATCCACAAACCAGTCTTTTTTGTAATTTAAAATTTTGCATTACCTTACGTAGGTCCGTAGGTGTGAGGAAAAGGTAGACGCATGACGCATGTGCTAATTCGCATATTGCAAATATTTAGATATTACGATTAAGATAAGAGAAAACGAATTTTCCTCACAATGAATCACCGTTAAGCGTACAGCTATGAGCAAGTCCTCAAGGTTTCCATTATGATATGACAGCCTTGATATTGAAGAGATGAAAATGTTTCACAATAGATTGGAGATATGCGATATTGATCCGAAAAAGATTGGTTTTAAAGAGATTTTATTTGCTTGGATGAAAATATGAGCTAATAAGTAGCTAAACTGTTGTCGGTTCAAGTATTCATGAATAATCCATGCAATGTAATAACACAAACAATGAAATGCTATTGACTATTTGCACGTCAACATGATGAACAATTGTATTGAAATGCGAAATTTATATTTTATTCGTATTTTTTTGAAATTTCATACAATATTATCTCTCGTGACGCTTATTAATATCCTGGAAATACGGAACAAAAGGAATGCACAGGTGCTCGTATTATTTTTATATACAATTTTAACTCATTAATAAATGCATTATCATAATTAAAATCGTTTAAATAGAACATTACAAAAGGGATGATTTTTCCCTTACGTTCCCACAAATAACGTTCCCACGTTCGCTCTTTTCTTTGCAATACGTGAACTTTCTTGTAAATTATGACTTTTTGTGTCTTGATTTTTACTAAATTATGTTTTGTAGCACTTAACTTCTAAAGATTAAATTGTATATTTGGTTAATGAAAGGCATTTAATGTTTGTTTTTGTTCGAGTAGTAGTAATTTCATTTCCATCGATCTTCTTCAGTATCTTTATAAATTACTAACAGCAGCAAAAACTCACCCTCATTCCTTCAACCACAATTCGACGCAGGGAACTTTGATTGCATCCCATTGGCATTCTAATAATGTCATCCGATTCATATATATTTAATGATGCTTAGCTAACATTTAACATTATACTTAACATCAAATTTGCCAGTTTATATACGTATATTGTTTTTCCCATCATTGTCATGATTTATTGCGATAAAAAAAAGTTTATTTCAATTCTAATAAGCACTGCACTTGCAACGCACTAAGTTTATGCTTTTGTCTGGTTTTTATTTTTTCAATATAAGCTTACTTCATATTCATAGCCATCACACACTTTGGTTCTGTCTATATCTTTGTGTTTTCCATTTTAAAACGAACAGCGAAAAAAGTTCATGCACGGAACACTACATACATAATTAAATTGCGAATAATAGCTCAATTAAAAATGGCAACAGTTTTTTACATAGTAGAATAATTCATTCAATGTTAAAGATGACTTTAGTTTTAAATTAGATATACTTAACATACATCCATTTTTAATTATTATTATGAATAATAGAAAAAAACCAGAATGATCGGAAGAAGCTTCGCTAAAAATTTATCATACACCTAACTTAACAGTAGGTTATCATCACAGATATTCAAGTATGTACACATACATGTTCGGTTAAGTAATGCAATATGCATTTTTATACAGACATTATTTAAAATAGTAGCAGTACAGGAAAACAAGTTGTCTGCATACTGCATAGTTAATATTATACACATAATTCATTAATTTATAACTTCCTGCATTCTTCCAGTAGTTAACTTTAGATTAGAGAAGTGTATTTTGAGGGAAACAAAATTACATACAGAAATATTGTTTCCAAAGGTGGATGGAAGTTTTAAACTGTTGGTCTATCTGTCAACTTTACGCACAGTTCAAGCCTCAAGCATTAGTAGGTGCTTAATTGATTTAGATATACAGTCAAGAAATGAAGAGCTAAGTTAAATTCTTTAAAAACTAAACTCTCACAATTTACATTTCAGTAAATTAAAGTGAGCTTGTAAAATAATGTCAGTTCATTTATTATTGCAAAATAAGCCCCACATACGTACACACGACCGTTAAAGAAATGTTTAAAGTTTTTGTGATTTTACAAGGAATTGCCGAATCTAAAATAAGTTAAATTAATTGATAGTTCTTTAATACACACCACCACTAAAAGTTAAGTCTCCTATTTTAATAATGTTGTGTCTGTCTCCGAATTCCTTGTCAGTAGGAAACCGTGTCTGATAGTCTTTATAAGTAAATAGCCATTAGATTTCTCATAAATGCTCCCATGCAAAATCATAAATTATTCAAAGGCCACTTCCTACACTTCGAGTTTGGAAATTAAAATCTTATAGAGTGATATAGTAAGTTATTATGGACGATGAGGAGAGGAGTAGAGAAGAGAGGTAAACTTTGTTACAATAATAATTAATTATTTTAAGCCCTGGGTCTACTTTTTAAGTTACTTAACTTTCTTCTAAAAAATTAAATCACAGTAGAACGCTTCAGTGAAAAAAACAAACAATATACTGTAATAAATTATTTAAAACAAAATCGGTTTATTTTTACACTGCTCGTAAACATAGTGTGTAAATTTCTTCAAAAACTTGGGATACTCCCGCTTATACACTGCTCGGAGAGCTGCGGCGGGGGCCCATCCTCCTGGATTAACTGTGAGACAAAGTAGCAAAAAATATAATGTTAGTATCTTCAAAATACTTTGATTACGATTCATACAGATACTTTATATTCCTTTAACTTACTTTCAGAACAATATGTCACTTTACACGTGAGGTTATCTCGAGTCACCTCTGCTCCATTTTTGGGAGGCTCAACTATTGTCTGACATACCATACAAACTGTTAGATCGACACGGATATATTTGCCGTTCTTCATTTCCTGCAACGAAGCAGAACATAAAATTAGTTCAATCATTCTTAACAAAAGAAGAAATTGTGAAATAAAATTAGCCTCCGATTAGATTAATGTAGCTTACAGGCGCTTTATCGTGATCTGTGGAATGATTACAAACTATCCAAGTCCTCGGACCATCGGAATCCCTAGCGTCTGGGACTGATCGAATATGTGACCAAAACAAGGCATCTCTTTGTGCAGCAGGCCAAACCCGCTTGTGTATTTGGAGGAAAACGAGCGTGTCTTCTGAAACGGACTCGAGTATTGTCATTTGTTCTAGTGTGGCTGCAAAAAAATAAAAATAAAACGAACATTGAGTAACAATCCATTAACCCGTAATATAATTTATGTACAGGAATGATATTTTTTCAGCTCACTTTCCCATTCCATTCTAACATCCGGATTGAAAAAATAGTGACACATCTCATGTCCGGTAACTCCCTTCACTGTATGCACTGCTTTCAGCGGATCTACCACCCTCCCATCAATCTCCTGTTCCCTCTTGTACATCCGCATTTCCCCTTCCTCTGCAAAAATATCCCAGCCACCTTCTCCCACGCCAAGTTTAGCATAATGGAGCTGTTCCAGCGTAACCTGATCAATTTCCTTCCAGAGAGGATGGTTTTGTGACTTGGAGGGAGAAAGGGAAAGGCTTGAGGTGTCAACTTTAATCGTTTTCAGCCGCTCTTTGAACGCCTCTTCTTCCTCGAGCCTGTCAAGACCCAGCTCGACAGCGTCATAGAATTCATCTTCGTTTAAGGTACTGTGAGGTCCTTCTTCAAGGTCTGGTCCACCCATCACTCCCTTTTTACTTTCCTTTGCTTCTTTCAAAGCTTGATTGAAGTTCTCTTCGAGCTTCTTCCGCTTTTGTACTTCACGCTCTAGTTTCTTTCGCCAGAGGTCTTCTCTTGTTTGCATATAATCGATACAGGTCGAGACGGAGTTCAGTATGGCTGATGTTGTCAACTGCAATCAAGTTAAAAATATTATCGTTATATTTAATTAAAATCCTTATAAAACATAATTTCTATTCCAACTCATTTAAAATATCTCTCACCTTAAACGTTATGGCTTCTCCTCGAAAATCCACCACTTTTAAATCAGATTCACTCAAGGCTTGATTTAAACTGGCAATATCTGAAAGTTACCAATTAAATCCCATTTATATGATGAGTAAAAACAAAATCATGCGCAGCTTTCACTCACGAGAACAAACATTTGCAGTTACTCAATTCACCATTATCAGTAGAAAAAATTATTAGCAATTAAATAAACAAACAAGAATTGGGTTTTTAGTACTGCTATCTGGTCTATAAAAGCAATTATTTTAAACCAGATGATGTTCCAGCTATCATTATTATTACGTACCATAGTCAAACGAACAGATACAAACACACCCCAAAAATATAATTAATCATACAAATAACTATTCTCTATGATTTTTTAACAACTAGCAGACCTATTCAGCAGACTAATAGTCAATAGTTTTCCTATTTACAATTTTCCATTCAACAAACTTTTATGACACATCTGTCTCCTGCCAGTGCTGCCTGCAGACCGACAACAGAAGTGAAAAGAAGACAAAGACGGCACAGATGTCGATAAAACACTACATACGCATACCTACGCTCTTGTTCAGATGAACCATGCAAAATGCAAACCTGTCTGTGAAATCATCCACAGGATATTATGAAATATTCCATTCTAAAAACTCAACCAGCAACTCATCAACTCGTGGATCTGCTACTGCTATTATTACACCACCTCTATGCACTATGCAATGCTTATCAATTCCAACTCTATTTCTGTGCTAAAAACCCTCTTGACTTTTACAAAAAAATATACATGAAATTTACACAACATCTGAATGAAGGCCACAACGACACATCACAAGAATCATAAGTAGACAAGAGACAAATCTACCCACCTTTCCATGTAACCAGCTAATTTGCAATTTCCTCTAGAAACTGGTCCGTCAACTTATTCTGATTCTCTCAGGCTCAACAAAGAAAAGTAAAAGCTACGGTATTCCAACCGGAAGTCAAATAAGTATAAAAAATATAAAACACTAAAACAAAATATGAATGTATCAAGTTTATTAAAAAAATCTCCTTAAAAGTATACAAAACGAGTAATTCAGCATCCCAGCATATCTCTCCGCTGATGCTCTACTGTCAACGTCAACTGTCAAACTGAATCTGGATTTCTCCCCTCCACTTCTTTCATAAGATAATTGCTATACTTAATGCTAACTTATTACATATGAAGCTTAAAAGCCTAAATCGTTATTGCTCAACTATCCCATACTGGTAATAATCCAATCCCAAAGAAATCATACAACCAAGAACAGTCAAATGCCTATATTCACCACCACCATACCACCTACTTTATACAAACAAAAAAATGTTGAATGTTTTTACATGAACCTATAAAAATGAGCCGCTTTTTCCCCTCTGCATCATCCTCAAATCTTTTTCTACATATTCCCAATAAAGCACACGTATCATAAGAAAGAACATCCCAGCTCAACAAACTTTTTCATACAGTCATGAAGTCTGTCTTTCAATACGACAATATGCATATCTGCATCACCCTCGTTCATGTTACACACGAAATGAGTAAGAAAAGACGACGACAAAGAGATTTAAAAAAGCATAAGCCCAAGAGCCATGTCCATAATAACCGAAGATGAGTGTGTTTGAAAATGTCTTACTTTGATTTTCACAGAGTGCTTCTATTCCAGAGTATATACCTGATGGTAAGTGATAATATTCACATTAATATACATTCATTATTTAGCCAACACAAATATTCTACAAAGTATAGCATGTGCATTTTATTAGGGAGTTTCTAATAAGCAAATACCATAGGATATAGGACCGAGTGTGTGAGTGTCTTTTTAGATTTGAGGGTTTACTCACTCTTCTCCCAACAAAAAATCTGTTACGCTTACGCATTTCCCTACCAAAATTCCATCACACCACTTCAGTAATCTCTGTTTAGTTTATTACATCACACACAACATGTATGTGTACATGGGCATTTAGAGTAAGAATTTCGTAGAAAGGCAAAAAAGGCACTTGAAAAGCTTTCAATGGAAATCTGAGATTTGAGATGGGGTGGCGATACGCACGTACTTAAGTAAAAAAAACTAATAGGAATACAGAAGGGAAAATTGTAAGAAAATGAGACCCTTCTTGCCTATCTCGCTGATAGAATCGACCTCGACCTAGACTTCATTGTTCGAATAATTCCTAGTCAAAAGTTTGAGTTGTTGAGGTTGAATAAAGCACACAGAAGACAAATGCACAATCTTTACAAGTAAAACTGGGCAAACAAAAAGATCAATTTTTCACACTAATCTGGACTTAAAGATACGTATATTACATTCATTCCCATTTATTAAGAGCATGACTTAAACTTGACTGATGATTCTACTTAAATGAGTAGTTTTTCCTTTTTCCGAAGAAACCTACCAAATGCGTCATTTAGTCATGTGTGCTTAAAAATGGAAGCTGTTGAAAGAAAACCCACGTGTACATATCCATATTGGATTTGATACGTTGAACGATTTCATAAAACTCAAAAACACACAGGCACAAAAAGCTGCATACAAAAGTTTATAAAAACACGGACATCCAAACCAAACTCTCATGTAGATTTAGATAATTCCTTTCTCTGGACTTAATGGACTGACAAAGCAGAATGACTCATGAGTCATCATGCGACACAAACAGTAAAAGTTAATAATAAATCTGAATCTGAATACTCGTATATGCATTTTAAAATTGAAGACTGTACTACACGAACTAGGCATTAAAATTTCGTCATGAATCGACACAAAAACAAAGAAGGCTTTTCACAGATCTCAATAGAGTAAACATTATAGCCTGACGACAGAACACCAAACAAATCCTACACACAACAAGGAAGACGATGATCTTACAAGCGTTTTGTTTTACGATGGACAAAGTTCATGAAAATGCTGACAAAACAGACATATTTTCCACTCAGGGGCAAAGATCAACTCACTATCAATTATAAACTCCGCTGCAACCTAATTTTGATATTTGATGAGGTTATTTCTACGTGACGTATCTAAAGCCATGCACATTGAAACTATCAACTTTTGACTTAATTCTTTCTTCTTTTTTTCAATTTTTATTTACCTAATTTATTTACTGATGTTGGCGCGACAGCAGACGATGACCTGAAGAAAGGAGACTCTGTCGTGTCATTATATGTGGTTGGCGTCGGCGTATCCAAATCTTCAATTCCTGCCCCACCATTCACCAGCTTCGGACTATTGCTCCCACTTGTACCACCGCTACTCACTGTAATATCACTGGTTCCTTCAAAATCACAATGACCACCAACACCACTACTCCTCACACCGTCGCTTGTTGTTGCACTTGCGAGCAAATCAAAGTATTTCTGAAGAGTATCAATCTGGTGGACCAATATCCCACGGTAATTCTCCAAATCGGACAACTTCGCATTTAAACTTCGCCCCCGGTGGAAACTCGATGATGACGTGATAGACTGAGTCGTCGACGAAATTGATACCGCACTCCCATGTCTTTTCAAACTATTCTGACTCCCGTAGCCGGACTCATGCTGTGAATGAATGAATGAAAAAAAAATTATAAAAGATTTATATCAAAAAGAAAGAAACGCATATTATGTAATAATAAGACGAGACGTTATTGTTATAGTAAACAATGAAAGATCTAAAGAGCAATATACGCGTGATGACTACACACTCATGTTCAAATTCTCAAGGACAAAGTCTAAAAGTTTATTATTAGCTTTGAAGCCAATGAAATCGAAAGTTGCTTGTATAACAGCGCATTATAAAAAAATCATAGGTATATATTTTAGGCTTCTTACCTTCGACACTTCAAGCGCTTCCACCCATCTGCTCTTCTCATTGCTACTTGTTGCTCGCAAGTACCAAACACAGTCATTCAGGGAGACATCAAATCGACACTCATCAAACTCATGTGGCTGTTGGCATTGCATTGTTGTCCGATTCACGAGAAAGGGTTGGGTTTGTGCAAATAAAAAAATAAATGATTCAAGTGAAATTTAAATTAGGAACAACTGTACATGATGGTCATGCTTGCACTAATACAAACACTTTTATAAACTACGCATTATTTTTAGAACTGTACTGTAGTAATTAAGTACCTTAATATTTGCTTTTAAAATGGATATGGAGCCTCGACATCCAAAAGAAAGATCAACTTCTGACTTGTAGTAGGAGAGAATCCCATCTTTGAGGACGATAAATCTGTCTTGCCATCCGTGTATGTAGTTTGTCCACTTGCTCAGCTTCCCCTGCATTTCCCCACGGGGGCTGCTGTTGTCGAAGATGATGTCATCCTCTTCATCTGTTAGGGACGTGGGACTATGATCTCGAGACATTGTGGTGTCACTGGTTTCGGTTTTTTAAGTTTTCACAGCAGAAACTCTCAAACGTCTTCTTCACATTCTAAAACATGAGGATATAAACAAAAATATGCATTTAATTTTTAAATGTCCATCATCCATTAGTTAATTAAATCATTTTGTCAAGAGATGCCACAAATTGCAAACAGAGAACAAAGACAACCAAGTTCTTAGAGGCGTTGGCTTTTTGTCATGTGTTTTTTAATGCATTTTTCCATGCATTCATCATCTGATTCTCGGAGTGCCCCAACACGCACTCAACTCCACCGCCAGCTGATAAATCAGACTTTAATTTCCTAAGAATAGCTTATTGATTTGCAAAGTTGCGAAATTAGCTGCTGTGTTTATTTTCGTCCGCAGCACAGCACACGCAAGTGGTGCTTGCTGCTCCTCTCTGTCTGCTGGCCCCGATAACCCATTTTAATTGCGCATTTAAGTTTTCATCTAACCAGTCTTGCAGCAGAGAAGACGAGCAAAAACAAGATATAAATGTTGAATGTGTCCATAATATATAGGGCTCCATTGCCATTAAAATTAATGACTGGATAGTAATTCCTGGTGCAAGTTCACATTTCACACATAATTAGCTCACTATTCGTACGAATCGCAATTAAAAAAGCAATTATTTCGATTTAACTGCCAATTGTTGACAAACTGACATTTTGCATTGTTTACGAATGTCAGCTGTGTAAATGTTATGACCGCATGACTAGTGTGTGTGTGTGAAGTAAACTATAAGGTGGGTAAATGGTTGTCTATATTTAATCATGAATAAATAATAAATTATTGGCAATTTTTGCAATTAAATCAAATTGTTTTAATTTAAAGTATCTCAAAATCCATGTAATATGGCATCAATGAACGGACCAAACTCTCAAATGAACGCTTCCGGAGGTTCATCCTCCTCCTCCTCCACACCCCTCTCACAACTTCAGTCGATCAACCAGAATGCGATATCAATCAACATGAATCCCTCCCCCGGAGGGACAAACAGTCTTGGAGGAGGAGGGCATCCAATGATGAGCCAGCATCCACAAGCGCCCAACGCCATCCTCACACGAAAATGTTTACAGGATCTTGTCAAACAAGTGGATCCAAATGAGCAGTTGGATGACGATGTGGAGGACCTACTTTTGGGCTATGCTGACGAGTTTTTCGAACAAATTATTGAGGGCGCTTGTTCAATCGCCTCTCACAGGAAGGCGTCTGCTGTGGAGGTGAAGGATTTGCAAACATACTTGGAAAGGAATTCCAGCATTTGGATTCCTGGTTTTGGCAGTGAGGAGCCGAAAGCTTTCAAAAGGGCTCCGGTGACGGAAGCTCATAAACAGAGGATGGCTTTAATTAAAAAGCAACTTAAGAAATATTAAGTCTATTCTTGAACAAACATCGTTGAAACCGTAGACAATATTAAGTCTATTTTCTGTTAAATGCTAATGCTATGTTAATTACAGGTATATAAGAATAAATACACTACAAATTCCGATAGCTCATAAAAATTAATGTATTCACTGAAACTAAAAGTGATTGGAAATGCCACACAAGACGTTTAAATATCGAAATTATAGTTAAAAGACCTGATCACCGTTCTACCTATTAGAATTGCATGTTACATGACAAAATAAAGTATTTTTCTGCAAAGTTATCAACAAAAAAATGAGACAGGGTTGTTGTAGGTTGGCGTTGAGTTCGGATTCGCAGCGGATGTATTATCTTATCTAGGCATTTGATTGCTATTGAAAACGTACTTTTTGTATTATTCCTGTCACGTTATAATTAACGATTGTATAAGATTATATTAGTATCTTGTTTTTTTCTCTTAATGGAAAAATACATAAAAGACACTACGATAAATAAAAGCAATATTATTTATTCTCTATTTTAAATGCCCGTGTGGATTTATGCTAATTGTTCCTACATCGTGCATCTTTCTTCACTCGTCATTTTTGTCATTAATTACAATGCCAATTATTATAAATTATGAATCTCAGTACTCCCCAAATAAGTGCAAACTCTTGTTTCTTCTTCTGACAGGACAAATACGCATTAGTAAATGTAAATGTAGGCAATTAGAGAAAACTCCTTTTCTTTGGCATATTTTGTTTTGATGACTCATGGACTTTTAGGCATGTTTGCTTAAATGTTACAATATATGTGACTCATTCATTCATCATAAATAAATGCAGTAATTTCTATTATTACTTAGTTCGTAAATTGAAAACAAGAAGCGACTCAAGGTCACTTATAGGTACTTACCGAAGGATTATGCTGAATTTTTTTTGCAAGGTGCTTGAAAGGATTTCAAAATCTCAATAATAGCCACTCAATAAATGTCTCATCTGTCTATATAGCTAGCGAAATCACAAATCACACTAAATATAGTCACCGGAAATGTGGCAGGCAGTAGTTCCATATTATCCAATTTTTAATATAAATAAATTGCTTGTCCATTTGGCTGATAAACCAGTCAGTAAACTACGCAGCTTTGGGAATAACGGCTAAAATGAAAAATCGCTACACCGGAAAGGTCCACCACACACGATTCAAGATAAGCCACAGTTCCATGAGTTCTACGAATCTGCGACTTCCAGGTATTCGATAATCAAAGCACTCATTGGAATCACTAGTTTAGAACGAAGTAACTTCCATTCCAAAGTTCCAGATTTTCACCCACAACTCATTAAATGCTTAATCAAACAAAGGTGCTGATAACCTCCACCTTTATTTCGTATTAAAACCAATCATGTAAACTAATTTCATTATTTTCTCAATGTTCCCTCTAAACCACAATTAAACTTCACACAAAACTTAAACACACTTTAGTAACATACAGAATATTCTAAAGTTAATCATTACAGATTTTTCCACAAATAATGAATAATCCACAATCTCATTAATTACTACTAATTGTTTTTAACCACCTTGTCCTTTCAAAAACATTTTTTCCACAAAAAAAGTGCAACACCAATGCAAATGCAACCCACTTGAGTCAGTCATGTAGTGGTAATGGTAATGAGGTTGCATTAATTACGCAATAATAATCAACGACCAAAATTCTCAACTCTTTCACGCTACGCTACTTGCTGCAACTTGACCACAAACTACTGTTTACTGTTCTGCTTTGATAATTTAATAGGAACAACGGCGAAATTTACTATCACATCGCCACCATTTTTTAGTGAATGAAGAGGTATACAAGTTAACAAGTTGCAGAGTAGTTAATTCGTAACAACAATACTGCTGACCAGACTATCAACAAAGAACATCTGTTTATTTCTCAGCACTTGTCCACATAAAATCCAAAATCGAAGTTTGGCAGCAGAACCACTTATAATGAAGAAATCTGTTGCTGATTATAATTATTTTATTAACTTGCTCAATGACCAATCAATTTTAGGTGGGGGATGATGCAGTAAAGCTGGAGTGGACGAGAGTAGTGTACAAGGTGAGGAATCTCTTCATGTTCGTTCTCAGAGACACACACACACGAGGTGGTTGTTTGCTCGCAGATGAGGAGGAGGTGGGTGAACAAGAGGTATCATTTAACTATACATTAAAGTTCTCTTAAAAAGGCAACCTCTGCACCTGATGCTGCTATCATTCAGCAGAAGCAAGTAAAAGTGATGATGATGATGATAACATTCAATTGATCTTGATGATGACGAGCATTCAATATTTCTCATCATTTTGCACTACCAGCAAAACCAACTGCTTCTCTACTGCTGTTTATATTTGTGGTCAATGGTGTAGTCAGAGAAGATTCACCAAATCCATCTCTCAATCTCAAACAAAACAAACAGGCAAAATAGAACAAAATAGAAGGTAATGCAAAATGCAACACAGTAGCTGGGTAAGGTGCCGTTCGTATGATAAAGCCAACATTTTTTGTTTTAGAATAATCTGTTTTCAAGTATTTAATTTGCAATAAATATTCTGTGCAACTGTAAATAGTGTCATAGTTTGCAGATAGTTCAGTTTTCAGTTACTATTAAGTTGAAAATAACTTTATTTATAAAATCTTCCCTTATGCTCGTATTCCTTTGCAAATCACTAGAAAATGCATAGTAAAAAGAGCACGCAAACGCACCTTATTTTTTAGCTTTCCACTTTTTACGTATTAATAATGAGGTGACATTCGTCGATTCGTCACTGTCACATGCACTTCCCGGCTCTAATAATGGGATGGGATAATTTTATTGACGAATATTAATTACATGCAACTTTTACTTCACTTCCAACGTTCCAACTATTTGGAAAATAAACTACCTTCCTAGGAATACAGCCGCATGGCTAAATTATGATTTCAAACGACGTTAAATTCATGAAAGAAGTCGCAACAAGAATCCAAACTATATTTTTCAAAGATTTAATTTTGTTTTATTTTCGATTTTTGTTCGTTTATTTAAAAATGTGTTTTAATTTTATGATGAAATCGCTGATGATATTTATTGAGTAAGAAAGAAATACATTTTAGTTCAGACAAAATCTACGTTAGACTTTAAATAGCAAAATCTACAGATTGTTACTTCAGTATTCAGTACTACTACCATGTATATTATGCAGTAATTTAGTTTGATAATTAGGATACCAAAGCGGTTAAAATATTATGTTTAATTCAATTTGTTAAAAGCATAATTATGATATGATCCCTGTAACCCGAAAAGTAGTTCCTCTTTAAAAAAAACTTTCCAGCTTTCTTGTGTAAATCGACGTTCCCAATTTATGTATTTAGCTACATCTAATTTCTTTTCCAATTCTATAATTCCTTGCACAAAACCTCTTACCTGATATAAATACCTGACTGATCGACTTTTACAGAAGAAGTACTTACTGCATACTATAAAAGTTACTGTTAAATAAATATTAACGATTTAAGTACAACCTGCTCATTTACATACCTACAATGACAAACTTGCCATTAAATATTGAGTATAATTATATTTGTGACTGATCAACAGCACTTTTTCATTTCAACACAACCTCTCCTTCTTCCCATATAGAAAACCACCAAAAGCTAATCAAAATTACATACATACTTCCTGCTTTATCCGTTCTTACGACTCTTTACTCCTGATTGACGCATTAAAAAAAATCAACACATTTACAATTTTATTCTTATAGAATTTTTAAAATCTGATTTTCAACTCCCAACTCAACTTTAACACTTAATGCGAAATTCCTTCATTTACAAGTTGAAATATAATGCTACGCTTATTTAAATTTTAAAAAATCAACATTTGGAAAGCAACATGTTTTCAAAAATTAAAACCTTGAGCAAAAAACAAGAAACAGTATAGTATTT
>JAQIXW010000368.1:0-33190 GCA_034700685.1 Willowsia buskii
GAAAAACCTCTGTAACTTCCATATAAAGGCCCACTTGGAAAAACGAAAATATACATCTTGTTCAGCGTAAAAAACTGTATCGGATAGGGTATGTCTCATAATGATTCCGACTGGGCACTATAATAACTTTGCTTGTCAGTAAGCAGCCTCAATTGGAGTCACGATGCGTTCATTCTTGCTTCGTCGAATTTTGAAATACCTGCTTGTTTTGGAGCAACTAGAGTAGGATGAAGATGTATGCATCAATATAGTAATGCTATGTGGTGGTGGAAGTATGGTTATTTGTAAGGCATTAGGATATTAGGGTTACACACTTTCCTTAAATATTACCTGTTTCGTTTGTAATAATAATAAAGTTATATATTATTATTAGTCTTCATAAAAAGTACACGCAGAGGAGCAGCCACGAAGGATAGTAGAGGCTTAAAGTGAACTAAAATGCCTGTAATAATAACATAATATTTTTATTACATACCTACATTCAAAAAAGTAACTTCAGAGTAAAAAAAGAGCCAGGAAAAAAGGATGTTGATGATGATGATGAGCACAGAGACGAGCAAGAAGGAGGTGGAATAGAAAATTATGTGGATGTGGTAAGTGGAGCCCTAGCAGCGGTTGAAATGATGAGAAGAATCTATAGAATAATATGGTGTGTACGCACCTTAATTCCTTTTTGGCTTCTTCGTGTGTTTCGTCTTGAGAGAGTACCTTTTTTGCCGAAGGATTCATTTTTGATGGAAATATGTTCAAGTTCTCCTAATTTTGATGACAGTTGATGGGTCCAAGGATGATGGGTTCATCAAGAGCCCCCTTTCCCCATGATCTTTTTCATGATGGTAATGATTACTTTTCTTTATAGCTATATTGGTTGAGTAAGTTTTTTTTCTTTGTTCATTGTTTTCATCCCCATTCCTTGCGTACCATCACGAATATGTTATTCTAGTAAGGATGGAAAATATATGCCTATTTCCATATCATATTTACATTCTGTATATTAAATTACTGGAGAAGATCTTTCATACAATTCAAGTAACATATCTCCAGCATACTTTACTTTGACTTTTACCATTGGAAATGCTTCAACCCATCAAAAATCATCCTATCCGCTGTTTCTTGCCTTGCCCATTTTATGATCATATATTGCCGCTGACGATAACGACTCCCTTCTTAATAGTATCATTCAACAGGGCTAAAGTATCATCGTCATCTTTGATGAACAAAAAATAGAGTTCATGAGTTCCAGCAGAGCAGAAATTAAAGCGATCTTCACCAGGTCAAGTTATTATGAAAGAAAAAGTCAGCACAATATTACCGTTCTTTCGACTCATAAAGTATCCCCACAGATGAGAAACGTGTGTGCATTCCTTCCTCTTAATATGGATTGCTCTTTTCTCCGCTGATGTGATAGACCTCTTTTCTCTCTGTGCATGCATGTGGAGAGAATATTGGACTGTGAGTCGTTAATAGGTTATAAAAATGATATAAGGTGAATTGTGTTACCTTCACCGCGCTGCCGTTGATTTGGTTCGTTAAATTTTTTTTGTTGGCTAGAGTTTGGCTTGTACATTATTTTGTGGAAAAGAGGGCAAATGCAAGAGTGGTAGCAATTTTGTGGTTCTACTTTGTCAGCGAGTACTTTACCGGATTTTTTTTGTGTCATAATTTTTGTTCACAAAAAAAGCACAAGAATTTGACTGAGCCTCAAGTATATAAGTTTCATATGTCGTTTTATGAATAAATAAATTGTTATTACAACAGGCTACCAAGTGGGATAAATATGTATGCTATACAAAAAAATATGATACCAGCAAACAATTTAGTAGTGGTAAGTGGTAAGTAGGACGATAATAGGTAATGTGAGATTAGTCAGTCCAATTTAGTTCACCGGAGTATACATACATATATTTTTATGAACGTCCTGGAAAGAAAGCCGTGCAGTGATGATGGTGAATGAGTGACTGAAAAGTTTTCTGGGCGGGTCATCCATTATTCTCTCTTCGTATCTTGATTTAACTTCCTTCCAAATGGCTTGTATACCTTGTAAATGGCACTTTTGATGACCATCACGAAGGGAAATTATCATGTTTCTCTATTACTTCATCTCATGAACTGCCAGAGAGTTGATACACATACAGACATATTTGTGTAGGTACACATGTCCATAACATAAATTCTTCACTGCCATGAATACATCCTATTACAATACAATTTGGAATGACGATGATGATAATGTTGATGATATACATAAAGCACGTTATAAATATACACTTGAGGGCAATTTTAGCCAAGTCAAGCCATTGAAAGCGATTTACGGTTCCACCTTGCAAATAAGTGGATTAACAAAGTCCTGCAACGAATCTAATTCATAGCACCGCATAACACCGTCATAACCAGTATAAAAAAATATACCAGTCATTCCTTTTCACCCGTATTGCGATACAGACACGGTGCACAACTTCTATTTAGTACCTAGAGGATTACGTCGCAAGCACACAAAATATAATAATAGCAACATGACCAGGAGGAATTCTAGAACTTCGTTTACAATGTCATTTTAGATAATCAGTTGAGTTTATTAGTTCTTGTGTTTCGTATGGTACATAACGCACGCATGAAACCATGTTTTCGCCCTGGTAAATACATTCGCAGTACATACACAAGTAATAGCAGTTAATGGCTTTTCGGATTTGTCGAGATTTTTTTTACCTGCAGTTACGTTATCGTTATGTGCCACATGCATGCATATATATATATATATAATGCTATATTTAATATCGTTCACTTCAGCCAGTCACTCACTCAGCTCAGCAGTCAGTTTTTTGGAAAGGGCGTGTGTTATTATTACATTCTGTAGATTCCCTTGAAAATTAGCTTTCCTTTTTCTTGATGGACTCACGTCGCGTTCTTAATCTATCAATTTAACTTTTACCTTCTCATATTCAACGTATAATCTTGAACACTCAGTTGCATAATACACCTCACATTAAGAATGAAAATGGGAAAAGACTTTGTATTAACTACTTACTTTTCTTACCTGGACGTGTAAAGTTGATTATTCTAAATTCCACATTCAAATTATACATGAACAACGAAAGGGCATAAAAGGGCAAGGAAAATTGCTTTGTTGTTATTACTGGAGATATGCATAAATGTACTCAGGGTAGGTTATCTTCCAAATAGGTAAGCAAATTCAGCCACTTGCATGTCTCTCACTACTGCTTGCTGTAGTGTTCACAGAGAGACTTTTTTACACAGTTATGTCATATAAGCAACGGAGCTTAATTTAACAAAGTATACATCAGTAAAAGGGATCTCTATTCCTTATTTCTCTTCTTTATCTCATCTCCACTCAGTCAGCAGACAAAGAAAATGAATCTTGACGTGAGGTTATTATTATTCATGAGAATATAATATTGCTAATGCTTATTTTTTATTATTCATGTACACACAAATGTGTAATGTTTTGATAAGCATTTTTATTCTTGTTATTTTTCTTGCTTGTATGATGAATTTTAGATAATGATGGCATTCAAAATATATATATGGTCATGTTTTGTTTTCTCCTGCGATGATGATTTTGGGTTCCTTCTGCTACACTGGCCTGGCTTGCTTGCCTTGTCTGCCAGGAGTGGCAAGTATGAAAATGAAGACATCAGTAGAATCAAACATTAAAAGGGACGGCAGACGGTTAACTACATTACGAATAGAATGTGTATAAATAAAAAATTTGATATCTTTATGTTACTTATTTACTGTGTGTATCTCTGTGAAGTCCCTTCTACATACATATTTCATTCAGTGACTCCATGTCTGTGTGAGTGCAAAGAATGACTGACAGGGGCCCTGATTTCATAAGTACCCCGTAAAGTATGACAAGCAGATGTCTTGTAAATATCTTGTAGCTTTTTCACGGAAAAATGTTTCTATGAAACTCATGAGGGTCCGCAGAACATGGAAATTTGTGCTGAAGGAGAATCACACGCAGTTCTGCTTCTTTTGATATAGAGTCGTGTTCCTTTTCGTGTGGGCGACAGACTACAGCAGTAGATAGGTGTACATTAATACTTAAAATTTTCATTGTAATACACGGGAAATATTCAGAAATAAACCTCTGGGTTTGTTTTTATTCAATAGTAGAAATAATAACAGTGGATTTTATCAGAAAACAACTATATTAAATAGTAAACACACACGTCAAACGGAATTCGTTTGGAGCTGTCGAGCTCTTTTTAAGGAAAATTTCTTAATTAAAATAAGTACTCTCACATGGACTCTTGATGTTTGGTTGTTGCATCACCATATTTATTCGGAAACTGTCTAAGAAGAGATAATGATGATGGTATTATTTCCACACAAAATATGTTTCCTCTCTACTTTTCTTGTGTCGAAGCTAAATGCATGGCTATTGTGTTGTGATGTAGATGTAACTGTGCACACACAACACTGAGAATCTATCAAGCCAAAAATTATATTAATATTTTGAAAAGTGTATTGTATCACATTTTATATGGGCAAAAAGGCAGGTGCCAGGTGTGCGCGTGTTATCCAAAGCGGATCTCAAACTCACGTTCTTTATATATTCTTTAAGCCAGTTATTATCTACCACTTCCACTATCAGCACAACAAAACGAAAGTAAAACATGAAACCTAAAAATATTATGCTGTTTTACCGTGTTGTGTTTTTACTTCTTGACATGAATAACATTTTCATTATAAAATATTTCAGAAACCACTCTTCTAATATGTGGAGTGCAAGAAAAATAGGGAATGCGACTAGCAAAACAACCTAACATCATACATCCAAGCATTTTAAAGAGTTTGCGCATAAGCATAAACCTCCGTTGTATACATTTTTATCAATGTTGGTAGCTCTATGCCAAAAAAGTATGGCGAATAAAGTTGTGTTAAAAGCTGACGACCACCCGAACACCCACCCTGATAGCAAAACATTTAAAAGTAGAAAGCTATAGCATGCAGAGGCAGCATCTGAAAAATGCTACCTGGCTACCTCAGACTGGATGATTTTTTCTCATGATGGCATTCCCAGGCAAAAATGGACGAGGAAAAAAGGTGAGTAGTTGTAGTGGTAGTCCGATCATCATGTTCGTTCTGTTTACTGTCTTGATCCAGGGCTCTAAATTGCAGGTACATGAATATGCACATTAATTCAATAATAGTGGCTAGAAGAAACAACTGTGTAGACTCTCTTATTTTTTTATTACTACTTTCATTCTCGGTTGTATTATGTCATGCACACATCATCATCAACATTATCATCATATCATGTATCGAGTACGGTGGCATGACAGGTAAGGCAAAAAAATACGTGCAGTTGCACAGATAGAAAGAGACTGTGTGAGGTATTCCTCTGCCACCACCACCACCATCTTTTAAGAAGATTGGACTTTCTATGCGGCTATTTGAGCAGATAATGGGTACAAAGCTGTCAAATAAAGTTATATATTCTGCATTAACTTGCCGCTCCACATTATTCAACCGCAACTTTGAAGACTTGCTAAATAACTACATAAAAATTACGTGTTGTGTAAGTATTGTAGGCATGTTGGCAGCATGCATGATAAAATGGTTTCTGATTTAAAATGTTAAATTACCATTTCTACTTGGTATATCATGGCATCTCCTGCGCATAAAATATATAAAACTATACAACGGTTAGGTTTAATTTTCTTCGAACTGGAAAACATTATTAAGACAGGAATGTATCTCTCTGCATGAGGAAACACCTTTTATTTGTTTTTCTTTCGCGAGCACTCTATACAAACATTCTAAAAAAATTGCAGTTTACTTTCTTCCACGTTGTTGCAACTTTTCAAGCATTTCTCATTTCGACTGCCGGAGATTTTCATTGCGTTACTGCTGCTGGCATAAATGATATGATTGGCAGATACATATTCACATTATGGAATACGTGACAAGTCAGAACCGATAGTTAATTCTCTTATAGATTCTTACTTTCTAACGTACACTTGTCTAGATTTATATGACGTGAGTACACTTGCAGGAAAATAAGCTGTAAGTGCAGACATGTTTATTCAAAATATTGTTTCCAGCAGTGGCGTTGTCGGCAGAAAAGTAAGCAGTGTGTAATACAAACGTCCATGAGCTGCAGACAGAATCGTAGTAGATGATAACGTACGTGCATCACGTACTCATAGATTTAGAAAATTAGAAAGATTTTCCCATTCTAAATAATACGTAATCTATCTATCCAATTCTCTATTTCTCTCTCTCTCCCTTTTTGTATACCTTTAAGATATTTTAATATTAGAGGTATATTGAGAGAAAAGAGCCATCAAAAATGGTAAAATTACTGTTGATTATGTGATTATTATATAACGTTTTTCATACACCATAAAATATCACCCTAAATCATACGTTTCTCATAACAAGGCCAGAACTCTTTCGCTTTTTAGTTAGAGAGAAGTTGATAATGAGAGTGTTTTGTTGTGTGCAGGAGTGAGAACGATATAAAAGTATAAAAAATGCCATCGGCACCTGGAATCATACAGTTCCCGACGCTCTTGTGTTCCATTCAGTCAGTGAGCCACCGCCACCATCCAGTATCTTAAAAAATCAGCATCCACCACTGTAACCACACCGTCCAAAATGTACCAGCATTGTTCACGTATGAAAAATGCACACAGACAATAATGCGCGCTGTAACAGTTGTCAGGTTTATTACGTTTTTTAAACCTTTGGCTATTAAATAAAGAGATAATGGGGGTTGTGTTCCGTCGTTTTTGTTAAGTCTAACTCACAAACCTATTATTGTACATGGTCCACAAAAGACAAGAATGGCAGATGAAGAGGTAAAATGTGATGTGAATATATGTGCCTTATTATTATTCTGGATATATTACAAAATATATGCAAGTGGCAACGGTCCTGTCGTCGTCAGTTCCATAAAGTCGTTTTTTGCGGTGCTGCTGGTGGTGGAATGATGGTTGCGGCAAGTGGCAGCAGCGGTAGCAATGCAATGGTAAAAAATGGTGGCTATGTTTTGGATTATGTTATTATCAGATCAGTTGATTTAACGTTTGTCGATAGCATGCTTTCAGTCAGTATTATATGGTATTATAAACATGTGTAATATATGCACATAAAAAATAACAATAATGACTTATTTAGAATGCTGGGGGAATAAGGCTTCCGTCTCTTCCGTTGTTGTTTTGTGATGTGATCTATAATGCACGCATATTATCTCCCTTTTGCTCACAGCTTTACACCTGGTGTCAATCCCACTTCCAGGGAAAATATATTTTACGAACATTACATCATTATCTATTAATGATTCCTTCCTATCTGTCTATACAAAATACAGACGGACTTCCTTTCCACTTCGGTAAACTCATTGGTTAGATCTAAATCATGTTGTGGTAATGACTTATTTTTCTATTCCTTGCTCATGGTAGGTGGTATTTATCTGCTGGCCGAAAACGATAAAGCTCTTAGATTAAGGGAGAGGCGTACAGAAGTAATAATCATATTAAGTTGTGCACTGTACCCTAAAAAAACGTAATTATCATTTGTAGTAATCGAAGTCAAGTACCTATTTATTAATAAAATTTACCATTAGATCTGATCTGTTTGGCTATCGACAGCTGAGGCTGTGCTTGACTGAAATATTTTTAAAGAACTGGTCATACAGATAATTTTTATTGCGATGATATGGGCAACCCAAACTGCTGGAAAAATAAATGTACATTTGTACACTCAAAGGACAAACTGAAAAAATGGAAACATTTTATACTTTTATGACTGTACAAATTTACGATAATAGTAATGATGATTGTTATTATTGCGTCAAACGACAAAGGAACAGGCTATTCCTTCTGGTAATCTCCTTTCCAAGTTGTTATTATTGCTGTAAGATGAAATGGAGAGGTACAAATTTATTCAAGACGTAGTGACTATCACCTTTCATTTTTTCAATTGTCATATTATTCTTTGTCATTTTTATACGATGATCATCATGATACATTATGTATGCGTAAAGTAACCAGTTGTGGTTGTAAACCGCTCTATAGACATGACCATCTAATCTCCTAGAGTTTTTTTTGTGTGCAGTGGATTCACTTTTTTTAAACTAAAACGTAAATCAGAAAGTTGACCTAACAATTACACCATGTTATTATGCATTTGTGTGTATAAAAATTGTTTAGAAAAAAATTAAGTCAAGAAAAAAAGTCTTGTGTTAAAGGTGGTTTCGTATATTTTAGTCATGTATATGCAATTTATAAGTGGCACACAAATTCGTTGTTGCTTCTATAAGATTATAATAACAGTATTCACTTTAGTAAAAGAAGAAGACCCAGAGCAGCATTTAAAGTCTGCTCAAATCTTCTCCTCACTTTTTCCATCCATGTCCCGAGGCACCCGTAAAAAATGCTTGAACAACACAAAATGTTATATCCTCTGTCTTCCCTACTGATTACTTCATAGGTATCTATTATAAAGATACCTCCGCACACACAGAGGGAGAAAGAGAGGATAATAAAGATGATAATGTATAACTTGTGTACGTACACTCGTTCTTCGGAGAGCTTGAGTAAAGAAAGAGGTTGGAAGGATGCGTGTGTATAAATTGTGGATAATGTATAAATTTGAGAGACCAGTTGATCCTTCTACTCCTTTCAAGCATGTATGTAGCTTGGGAAATAAAATAGCGTTTTAGACAAGCTCCTGCTGGTGCTTCTGGTGGTGAAGTTGTTGTAAGAAAATGTTTTCTACTATGCCAAACAAAAGAAAAGACTGGTGAGTAGTTTAAGCCGCAAGTTCTCAGCTCTCCACAACAGAAGAAAAATGGAAGAAGGCGAAGAAAACTACAAAGTCGATGATGATCGGAATGATGACTAGATACATAGTATGTATGTACAAAATGCATCTTTCATGCGTACACAGAGTACACAATATCAACTTGTGGCCCAAGCAATAATAGATACTACAAAATGACGTAACATAAATATATATACCATAATATATATTTTGATGATCGAACATGCAACAAAAAACAGCGCACACAACTCACCTTAACGCTGTTGTTATTGAATCCAACGATGCAAGTAGAAGAACTTCATGTTCTTCTTTAAGGAGAGAAGGAGGGTAAGGCTATTATGATGACTCTATGATGATGATGATGATGTTATTATTGAAGCATGCAACAGCAGCATAGAACGCGTTATATAGGTAGGTTATATGCTTCTTTATTTTCCTTGATCATTTTGTATTTTTACACACACAGAGCTGGAGTTGGAAAAGAGCTGCATGAAATGCGCTCTTAGAAGTCTATAAGAGAGATCACATTCCTTCTCATCTTCATCACTCCCACATGGCTTCATCTTCTAAGTCTTCTTTCCTTTTCACTTTTCGGTTATCTATGAATACCTCCTCGGACTACTATCCGAAATTTATGTGTGTATATGAAACCTAAAACCACCTTGCTTCTCCTTATCCTTTCAAAGATCTCAAGGAAGCATAATATTATGAGCCTTCTCTCTATTTTTTTCTGCACCGATTTTCACAACGTGTGTGCATCATGAAGTGTATATAAAAGTCGTAGCCAAAACCTATATTTTACGCGGAATGAAAAAGATCAGGGCTCTCCTTGGAACAACAGCGAATACCACTGCTGATTACGGTCTTCCTGATTCCTTGATCCAGAACGAGGGTATTTTATGGCAATGCCGTGAGAGCATTTTGTTCGAGAGGTAGTTGGAGGTAGAAGAAAAGGAATGTATGTATGCTCATCGTCGTCATTATTGCAAGAGTTCGTGAGTGCTGTTCCTTCATACTCTCCTCTTCTTTGATGATTACGATGTTGATCGGAAAGAAACTACGCTGCCACTTTACTGCTGCACCGCCATCATTAAATGCGTTTTCCCTTGTGCAAGAAGAGGAAAATTGCCGCATAAACTATTCTAGAGACCTAAGACTTCTTGGCCGTGAAATTTCCAGCGGCAGCTCAAGCTTCATTACTACCAATCTTCAATGCCAATGCCAGGCCACTTCCACTGTTGGAGCGGTACATATATGAGCAACTCAATCGACTAGCTCTAGTTCGATCTCTTAATTGAAAAAAAAGATTTTCAATAATACAGCATATTTTGCTTCAATACAACTAAAAAAATCAAAATATGACTTGGATCAATAATTCTTGTCAATCGAGTAACTGACGGATAAAAAAGCATACCCATAAGCATATATATGTACATGCAAGAACACCGGAGCCTTTTAAAAATGTATTCAGACCAACTGTCTCCAATAATAACGCACCATATTTTGTCCGTTATACTGGACATGTCCTTCGGATACAATGCTCCCAAAGAGTCCCATGTGTCGCCTTCATTGCATTGCCTGTGTTTATGCACCTTAATCATCATAAAAAGAAGTTTGAAAACTTTGTTATTGCACTCTGCAGCAATACCAGTAGTATTGGTCATGCAGGCTTCGAAAAATACATACAAAACACAGAATACAAACATTGCCTATATATGTGTAAAACTTGGACACAAAAGTTGAGTCGATATTATTATTATTATTATTACGTTTTTTTGTGTGCGTGTGTGTTGGTGGTGGCAGTGGTGGTGTCCGTTTCGTCCTCTTACAGCTTATAGTAAAAAAACGAAGGAAACCCAACTTGTAGTCATCCTAATCTCCTGAACAAATGTACATTTCCTCTCTCACTCTCTAGCTAAACCGACTACTAGACTGAGGTTGATTCTCTTACTATCCTACTTTACCATACTTTTGCATAAGAATATGTGTACATTTGATGAAAATTATATATCTGAATGCAGTTAGACGCTGCTGCGCTGCCCTCAGCTTACCAAAAAGCGCTTTCTGTCCTACATGCCTATCGTCAACAGAGAGAGAGAGGAGCTCTTCAAACTTGAAACAGAAACGAAAAGAGCCAAAAAATCTGAGTTCTCTTGGTAAGCTCTCAGTTTGCTCTCTGCCTGGTTCTATCATCATCCAGAGGCTAGATGTATGCGTAATATTACATGCCCAGGTTTCTCTGCTTTTTTTGCTTGCTCTGCCTGTAGCAAAGCAAGAAAAAGTGTGTTGTGTAGTGTGTGGTGTTCATTCACTCTTTCCCTTTTACCCACACACACAAAAACGACGACGGTAAAGCAACCACACACACACACACTGTGAGACTATGACTGTGGGAGAATGAGTCGGCTCTCTCATTCCACACTTCTCAACCAAATGTTTTGATGTGAGATAGCACGGAACCCTCTTTCTATTGCTTTTTCCAGTGTTGCATTGCCTGTTCTCCAGTCAGTTGCATGCTGGCAGGAGACCTGTGAACAAGGGTATACTCGGCTCGATTGTCGTTTGAATTTCAACCTGAGTAAAAACGGGTAACATTACATGTGTGACAAAACAGACTGTACTTTCTATTTCAAAGTGAAATGTGAAGTCGATTTTCAAAAGTAAAATCTTTACTTCATAAAGGTCAAGAACATCCAGTTTTAGTGACAATGGAGCATTGCTCCTCATTGTGTACTTGAGAAACAGTTTTTTCTATAATAAATCCACACGAAATGTAGATTCTCTTTTGTTATCCTGATTGTGAGTGGAAGGGAGAAAAAACAAACGTAAATTGGGACATTGCACATAGTGCATCTTTCTTTGACTTTGAAGAAAAAGATACAGACCAAATCATCATCATTATTGGTCATTAGTGTTTTTTCTACTGGACTAACCAGACATACATCATACATCTCTATCCCTTCCTTTGTATTTATCTACAACTTTGTTTTGTTCTCTGTGAGCATCTTCTCAACTTATTTTGTCGGTCGTTTTTTTCAAATGAGCAAGAGAAGAACGTGGATGTTTACACAATAAACGTAAAGCATTATTTTTGTGTTGTTCAACTTTTCGAAGATTTCCTGAAGAAAAAAAGTACTTTTTTTGTGAAACTGTTTCAGAGAGAATTTTTGTGTGTAGCGCACGGTGTGCTTTAAGTAGTAAAGGATCTTCCTTGTGAACGTGAGTGGAGGAGCAAGCATAGCGGATGATTATATATGATGATGATAGAGTATCGGCGAGTCCTTCATTTCATGACCTGAGAAGAGTTAATTAACTTGCTAAGAAAGAAAGAAAAACGAGACAGGGGAAGATTTTTGTTGAACACTTCTATCATGTTTACGGACTACGTTATATTTAAGCGTGAGTACTAGTTCATAGCTCATAAGTACAACCATCGACTCTCTTTCAAGAAGAAAAATAAGAAAGGGAAGGAAGTGTACATCAGTAATTTTGTACGGTCTTCGTTGTTTGAAAAGCCGACTTGATGATGATGTTACAATAATATTCCCTCAGTATCCCTGTTGTGTTGACTGGAACAAGAGAAAAGAGTATATATAGAGAAGACGCTGAACAGCTTTTTAATTCTCATCTCAAATATTTCTCAATTATTGTTCCCTTTTGATATGTGTAATTTTTGGACAGACATATTGCCATAGTGAAAAGAAGGTTTTTGTCTTTTTCTCCAGCAGCTGAACTCATTGTTTAAAAGAACAGTACCATTGCCACTGGTGGCAGCAGGAAACATCTTTATCTTCATCGGAACGCGTTGTGCTGTTTTTCGTTACTGTTTTTTTCTCGGTTGTTGTCAGATAGTTTTATAGACACATATATGTGAGCAACGTTGTTGGTGGTGGTGGCTGTGAGCAAAATAAGCGAACCACAAAAACGTGGTTTCCCTTCCTTGGTCGGCATATTATCGTGTCGTCTCATGAGCTTATTTCCATCTTTTTCCTTTCAATTCAAACATCATCATCGTCCTTCTCATCATTTTTGTTGTATGAAAAATGCTAGTGAGCAAGTGAGCTTACACACAGGCAAAATTCATAACATTCCTTTTCGACGCTTCCATCAACACTTTGCGTTTAACATTTTTTCCACTAAAAAAGTAAATTATCAAAAAGGAATCCACTCGGAGTAAGCTGACATCACGCCGCATCATCATCATTCTCTCCCCACATCTCTCCATTAATAACTCGTGTGGGTGACATCTAATTTCCACTAAGCTTCACAAAAACTGGACATTTGAAGATAAAACTGTCAGCATTCCATTTTCAAAAGTGTTGGAACATTTTTTGACCAAAGAAAGGAGGGACAGAAAGTAAAGTGAAATGAGATCGTGATTCCTACTATAGAACAACAGATTATAAAAAGGAGGGGGTAATAATCATCGTAATCATTCCTATTATTATCACTTTACTGGGAAAAAGGAAAAGTGAGAAGGATACGATGATGACAATGGTTACAGTGGCATTATAAACTTTAAGTACCTACATTTGCCAACACATTCAAGAAATTACTTCATACAGGCTTAAATTATTATGTGACAAAAAATACATTGTTGCTTACACTGTGTGAAATTTCTTACGGCTACTACCTACCAGCTTTGTCGGTGTGTTGTGTCTCAGAGTTTTTTCTTTAAAAAAGTTGACTTACATCGTCACGACATAGTAATGTAAAGTGATTCATCCATCCTGTGAGGAATAGGAAGAAAACACTTATTTTGGAGTGAGTTTGGCTGTGTGGAGAATTAACTCATTCTGGAACGGTGTCCTATAGATATAATTCCAGCAGCTCACTCACATTCAGTCAGGTGAATAGAAGACAATGAAGAATGCACAGCGAGTTTCCTTGTGCTGCAATCTACTAATATTGCCTTAAGGAAAATAAAAGTGTAATGATGTGGTATAATGTAACTCTATCTATCTACCAATGTCTCAGTAACTTGAGTATCGGTTGACTGATTCAAACTGTTTCAAAGTAAGTTTCACTTCTTCGTCCAGAAGCTCCAGTTATATTGCTCATGTACTTCTGGCGCTGAAATGATAAAGAAAGGATTGACTATATTCTCCTTATGATTTGATTACAAGTAAGAGAAGCAGAAAATACTGTGACAAAATATTACACAGTTGAAAAAAAATCATGCTTGAGACTTGCTCCAAGTAATATGTCATGTTTTTTTGGTGATGATGATTATAATGCTCCAGTAAGTCGGGTAAAATATTTTTTTATTCGGTATGTGTCTTTCTGTTAGAGCCATCATGGTCATGAGGTGATAATAGTTCTGTGAAGTGAAGCGTTTGTCCGTGAAGGGCAATCCAACTTGAGGGAATTTTTTTTTTCAGTACCCAATATTCTTCTAAAGAAAAAGCAATATCCTCCAAACTTCCAACAAAATAAATCCAAGGGGGCATAAGAAAGATATAAAAAAGATATAAACTTTTTTGAGTTTTTTCTCTCTTCTTTAAAACTTCTTCAGAATAGCATGTTGTTGTTTTGAGTGTAGTAGAAAGGGTATTCTTAATACAGTAATCATACCAGTCTTACATAATCATAATATCTCTATATAACGTGTTACAATAAAAGCAGAAAAAAGCAACAGTCAATCGCCATATTTATTACAGGGATGATGCACAAGCATCTCAATTTTCCACGGCAGAAAAGAAATTGATGCATCAACGTCTTTACCTCAGTTAATTGTATTATTTTTCACAAGGTTTAGCCAGCCTCCCTTCTCTCATAAATACACACATTGCTCGAAATCATTACGTGGCAGGGGTATAATAGAGACACTCTTCTTCACGGCAGCTGACTCGCTGGTCGATTGTGTTATAAAAAACGAGGAAAAAATCCACTACAATACTCCATGCATGCTATAGACAGGGACTGAGCAAAAGATAATTTCTTTTCTTGTGAAAAAAAATGAATTGAGAGAGCAGATTGTACGTTTTTAAGAGGAGTAAATTAACGCTTTCCTTTCTTTGTAAAAAACTGCGAGTAAGCCTTCGAGCGTTATTACACACAGACCCATGCAATATAATATAGAAAAACATATATAGAGTACATAGGCTAAAACATAAAACAGAGCAAGAGGTGGTGGCGGTGATGATTATTACTCTATCTAGCCTTCTGTAACTCTGAGACGAAAGGAGAAACATGCACATATGCATGTCCTCCTCCACCTGCACCTCCACAAAGTTTGTATAGAACTTCTTCAAATTATTCTCTCAGGGGAAATGAAATGATTAGTTGCCAACTCTTCAATGCCTAAGAACGAAAAAAATCAGTCAAGGTGTCTGTCATTTTTTAAATGTCTTAGTAAAATGAAAAATGTGTTTTGAGAGTACGAATATGAACAGATTCCGATCCAATTATATGAGTAGGTATTCCACATCATACAAAGTTTGTGTGAATATTAAGATGTATGTTCCTTGCACCAATCGCTGGTGAAATCCTATATCGCGTGGAAAATATTGAGGTAATAAGTTTCCAAAATATACCAATAAAAAGTCTGAGCCGACTACGTGTGGTCTAGTTCATGACACTGGTACAGAAAAATACGACGCAGTTTGGAACACAAAAACAAAGTTTACAATATATAGATCATGTGTCGCGTGTCACCTTGATTTTATTTGAGGCAATCAATTTTTTGTCAAAAAGACACATACCCGCTCCCATTCTTTTACATTATTGTGTGATATATGTAAGTAAGAAAAAATCGCACTTAAACAGAAAGCCTATTCTTATGGTATTTTACAAGTTCAGCACGTAATGTAGAAAAGTAGAGGAAATTTGGGACATTATACTCTTTCTTCTCCGTCTACTCTTCCATTTCTTCCAAAGAAAAAAGCACACACACATTCTCTGCGTGCGAAGCATGCCTTTGTTGTTCAAGCGGAAGGTGTGAAACACGGCGACAAGGAATTTTCCGTGCCGTCGTGCCTCCTATAGGGATCTTGTATATACATTACATGTACTTGCACTGTGATCTAGTATTAGTACTTAATGGAATGAAACCATATGGGCAAAAAATGTTGTAAAAAAACTAGCAGAGTTCATGTACAACCAAAGTAGAAAATACTTTTATTTCCTGGCGTTTGTAAGAACGGAGAATAGAACCAGTGTATTTTGAACTCCCGAGTCACTTGGTATTTTCACAAGGACACTGTGAAAAGAATAGAAAACGAAGAAAAGTAGCTTGAGAGAGAAATGGTGAAGTAAAGAGAAGAAAAATAGAAAGGAAGAAAAGAGACAAGAGAGAAAGAGTTTTGGGCTGGCAAAGGCGATTGAAAGATATATGAGACTGACTTTCCTTACTCTTTTGTCAGTAGCGGAACAACAGATGCCTTGAAAGCAAAGTAACGTACATTTCTGAGTGATATAAACATTTGGTATTCATGTACATATATAGGTAGGTACTATATAAATTCATTGGGCACGAACCTCCACCATACCACCAACCACCAAAAAGAACTTGTCCTCATCGCTATCATCATCGTCACACGTAACACCAGAAATTGGACCAAATAAGGACTCCAAAGGATAGAGAAGAAAGTTCTCTTTCCCCCTCTCTCTCTCTCTCTGAGAAACACAGCAGTCTAGATGCTACCAATTTTGTCCGTTCAACATTTCGCCTGTGGAGATTTACAATTCCTCTTGTTGTAAAAGCTGTAAGAGAAAGGAGATGTTAGTCGCGAAAAAAAATTGTACTCTGTGACTACTGAATGGTGGTGGTATGGCGTACAACAGATATAATATAGCACCAATAATAATCAAACACTGGTGTGGCATCACCGAAGTCAGCCAACTCGAATTCGACTTGCTGGTGCACAATATTGAATACTCTCTACACGGCTGCTACTGCCATTATTACATTACTATTTTTTTCTTTTTAAAAAGTGCTACCATTGCAAGCATCCTCTGAAGAAGAAAAAACTGTCTCTCGCCAACAGCTCGCCTCAGTATTACACTTGCGAAAACCTCTTTATGAGAGTTTTTTGTCCCTTTTTCTTCTTTTCCGAGTTTGCCCGTAGTTTCAGTCTACATAATATTGCACTTTACTTCATTTCTCGCGTGTTTGCTGAATCAAAGGAAGAAAAAAAGAGAGTAAAAACGGAGAAAAAAGGAGAAGGACCTTCTTCCTTCCTTTTTCTCTTCCTTTTCTTCTTCAGAGGCCGCGTGTTGGTTAGATAAGGATATCAGAGGGAAACTTTTCGCTAAAACCTGCCACACCAATGACAACGACGAATGAGCTATGCCTTAATAATAGCTTTAAGTGAAATATATAGAACGGTAAAGTATTAGAAATACAGATGTACATGAAAGGTTTATACATTTGTACGAAAAAGAGGATGAGAAGTTACAACGAAGAAAAAAGTCGCAAAAGTGGAAAGATGAGAGAAAAAAGTAGAGCAAATAAGCGCACACATTACTCGTTTTACACCAGAGACTATTATTACTTAACTTGCTTCCCCTGTGTTGACTGTTGATATTGAAAATGAGGACAAGTGAATTCGCATTTTACTTAAAAATTACCAAGTTTTCGCATTTAGTCACCATTTACTACGCATCCAGTCAGCTAGAGATCCTCTTTTCTCTCTATTTTTCTCGTTCTCTCTTTTCACACAAATATATGCTTTTTTGGAGAAAGGAAGTGATATTTCTACCGCTCAAATATATAGCAAGCTTATACACACTTCAGGGAATAAAGCATCAACAAAACTCATAGAATTTCTCCCATGTTTTTATAACCCAAGCAAAGAGGAATCTTCCGAGAAAAATTAATAATTTTTGATCCGCAACAAATGACTATGGGCGGAAGAGCATAATATAAAGAGAGAAAATAGAATGGAAAGAATAAGTGGAAATGGGAACACGAGAAATATAAGACTGCGTGTGTGTTTGGAGGTTGAGGTTACAATCATAATATTATTACTTCTTCCACTATCTTCTTCTTTTCATTTGTGTGGGGTCGGTCTTGCAGAAGAAAAGAGAAGGGAGGAAAAATATATTGCACCTCAACGCTCCACATTGTATTACATCTTAGATATAACCAAGCGGCAGTGAAAGCAAATAAGACTACGAGTTATGATGATTATATATGGTCCCATATTGGTGACTTGAGAAAGCTCTTCAGGGAAAGCAACGCATATAATATGCCTTGTGTACACTCATATCGAAGCAATTGCAAGTCAAGGTTCAATTTCTTTCCGGCGAGACGGCATTTCTTTCTCCGAGTTGAGCATTCCGCAGGCACACAAAGCGTTTCCGAGTATTTTTTTTCTATAAAAAGAAAGCAAAAAGACACTACCACATCTACTCATCTTTTCTATTAGAACAACAGAGAAAGTAGAAAAAGGACCAGTCACTCAGTCATGCAGGTTCTAGCACATCTTGAGAAAAAAAGAATAGAGAGGAAAATACAGGATATATTTTGTCTTTTCTTCACCATCTCGCTTTATCATCGTCGTCTGTAATAATAGTAGATCAGAATGGAGTCGAAAAGCTGAATAAAACGCAATAATATTATAGACACACAACTATATACAACCTAAGCACATTCGCAAGCAGAAAATAACCTGCTTCTTCACATTCAACTTGTTTCCTCTGCTGTCCTTGCAAGATAAAAACTTGAGTTTTCTTTATGTATATTTCCTTGGGAGAGGCACTACAATGAAATACAAGAGTTTCTCGACTCTTGTTCAGAACAAGGGCCGTTTATGGTCTTTCCTCATCTGATTACGTTTGCGTTGCTCCTTTCCTCTCTCCACTCTCGAGAAAACTGCAATTTTCTTGGGTCACACACGCAAAACACGTAGCAAATATATACATTCTCAGAGAAATTGGACAAGTATGTACACGTACAGGACGCGTACGCAACAGAGAGTTGTGCGAGTAAGAGAGAGGAAGGAAAAGCAACAAGGACAACGAGAACAACACTAGTGACGTAAATAAATGTAGAGTGAAAATTCTCGTCATTGGACTTCCTGTTCTGCGTCTTGTGTAAAAGGCACTGAGCAGGCATTATTTTTCTTCTTTTTTCCCATCTTACATTGCCTTTCGTCATGTAATAGTTTAGAGTAATAATTCGTTTAGATACGTTTACAAACTTATAACACACAATAACATCAACAATTGCTATTTTGAGTATTGCGATTCGGGAGAAGAAAAAGTGGAAGATTCTTTATGGGTCTCAGGAGAAGTCGGCATTGATGGTATTATTCAAGCAGAAGGATACACACATGTACTGAAAGAGCAACTACAATAGCCAAATTGTAATCATCATCATCACAGTCGACTCTTCTATTTTTTTTCTAGAAAACTAAAATATTTTGGCATGTCGCTATTCGTCGTCTTGCTGTAGTGTTTACTCAACAACGGCCGGAAACGTGAAGGCATCTTCCTTACTTCGCAATAACAGCTTCCAGCAGAAAAAAAATCAATTCACAACAATTTTTCAGAAAATAAAGTTAAGAAATTTCTACTCCGCCACCATTCCACGTGCAGGACAAGGATACATTTTTTTTTGAAGAGCCAGAGTGGTGGTTTATGTTCACACATGAATTTCTCCAGCGAATTGAATAATTTTCAATTGCAAAACAGACCGCTCCGCTATTTCACAATAGAATAGACTTACAGTGAGGGAAAATGATAAAGCATTTATTTGCTCTGTAAGCGCAGTGGTGAGTGATACTACGTATAAACATTTTATCTCAGCGGGATGGCTGTGCGAGCAAAAACTCCAACAATGAATGATGGACAAAGGACATGACGATATAACAGCAGCAGCTGTAAAGTCCCATCTCCATATATTATTCACATTTTATTTCCAGTTTTACTTACTATTGCAATGACGAGTACTATATATTGAAAGACACAACATCTCCAGTAGTAGGAGAAAGAAAAATGTTGCATCACACCAGGATAGGATCAAAAGACGATTTGATTTTTTGATCTCAGGAAACTTTAATAGTTTTCCTCGTATTTTCCTCCGAGCTTAACAACAAAATATCCCATATATTTATTGTGTAATTTACAACAACAACAAATCAGTTTTCCTGTCTTCATTTTTGTTGTTATTATTTTGAGAAGTGGTTCGAGATCCAGAATAAAGCAGCAAAATGTGGAGCATATGTATCCGTGTAGTTCTTGTGATGATTTTTGCCTTACACTGTCCCTTCTCAATGGCCCCTTTGATGGTCCTAGCGTGGGACTCGGACATGGAAACACCTTGTTGTCCGCATAGAATACGACATCACAGAGGTAACTTAAAACATTTTTGCTTTGTATTCTTATTGCTTTATCCTTACCCATTATGCCGTCAATGGTACGGGTTTCCGCTCAGAAAGTATCTATAACTATCTTCCCATCATTCTATTCTTTGATTACACATCAGATAAAAGTCATTCAATCGTTTGTTATAATAATGGTTTTATGCTCGTACGGGTGATTTGATAACAATTGGATGACCCATCTTGATGAGCATAGCGCTTGATCGTCATTACAGCTTGTTTTCATGTTTTAAAATATTTTAAGAAAAGAATCCTTTCAAAACTTAGGTACACATTCTCCAACAAATATGCTTCGTTTCGGTGAACAAAAATTCTTTTAATCGTTAACGTCGCATGACTTTGTGACTTTAGATCTTTCCAAGCATAATATTCCACTTTTGTATGGCAAGGGCACCTCTAAATGAACCGTTCATTCACAAATCAAAAAGTACAAGTCACAGAGAAAATGAAAGAAATTTTTGTATTGATTTTCTTTTTGTAAAGTGTGTCGCCTCAGTGTAAATTAAACAAAAAACATCACCCAGACCGGACCTTTCCATTTCTCAATGATTTCGTGGTTAGGTTAGTTACTGCACAGTTGTTGTTGAAGGAAGTAAAGTCAAAATGATAAAGAAACACTATTTATGCATTTGGGTGAACAGTGATAAATGCTTTGGTAATACACTATTTTACACTTTTCACGATATTTTGTGTCGTGCATATCGAATTTATTCTATAGTGGTATCAAATGACAAGACGTAACAAGATTTGGCTTGTACAACCAAAGGACAAAATCTTATTCATTCTTGAAAATGAGTGCTTTTTGGCGTAGCAAACGATGACATAATTTATGATTTCGGATGAAAAATAAAAAAGAGGGCAGACTAGAATGAGAGAAACAGACGTAGATTCTAATACTATGTATATGAGAATTGTCATTAACAAAACTGTAGCTTGTATACAAAACTATATATACCTCACCCTCACACCAGCCTTAAAGCAACTTTTTGCCTTTTTCCTCTGTAGTGGCTACTTTTTCATTGCGTGAATGTAGGTAGTTCCTTTTTGTCACAAGTCATGTATTCTTTTTTGCTCCGTTTCTGGTTACCCATGGGGTTCCCGGCATTCCTGTTGTCAAGATCTCTGCTATTTAATGTCCATTGAGGGTTTCCGCACAGTGAGGGAGCTGTAAAAGAAAAACACAAGACGAAGAAAGAACACAGAATAAAAAGAAAATGTTGCATTGCAATCGCACCACAGTAGCATTGTAACCAGTACATTAGCACATTAGTTAGCATTATTTTGTATTATTCCTCGCATATAATACATACAATAAGTTCAACTCATAGAATGTTACTACACCAGAATGTCCCTTTCTTTGTTCTACACAAATCTATCCCTTTCCAGCACATTTTCCTCAATAGAGTAATGGCACATATAGATGCACGTACATACTCTAACAGCTTTTATATATTATGTGTTGCTTTGTTGCGTTACAACTCTTGTTTCCGGTTCTGCCACCAAGACTGCTCCCACCGCCACCATCACTAACACCGAGACCGACCAATATAAATACATTTACCATGGACTTTATATGCATGTTTTTTCTTCTGTAAATGGATGTAGTCGTAGAAGTAGGTACACCCAAAAGTGGCTGTCTGGGGACACACTTGGTCGTTTTTTACCCAAAAAATATGTCCAAAGGTGCTGTCATGACTTTTAGATTTCAACAAAGTAATATAATGGATATGCTGGGTGAACTTGTGATATATATTTACTACCCATGCAGTGACTACCCGAACACCAAACTACCACCAATCTTTCCACTCTTGCAGTAGATGACTTAGAAAGTGAATGCAATTCTTCGTCGACGTCATTGTCGTCGTCGTCGTCGTACCTTGCTTCCTTCATTTTACAGTTCCACATTATTGGATAATATCGGATAATATACATGGTTTATGCCTTTATCGTGCTTCTATTATTATTGTAGTATAGATGTATTTTAAAGAAGATCAAGCTGAACGATATGCGATTTACAAAAGAATAGCACATTGTAGGCATGTGTGCTGCATACATTGAAAAAAAGTTAGGTATAGCAAGAAGCACAACTTTTTTTCAAGACAAACTTTTGTTCAGGTCCATTGATTCTTACTCTTGGGTCCTGGGTTAGTTGTATGGAAGATACATGAAGACTACATATATTATTTCCTGTTTTTCGTACTTACTTCTTCTCTCGCTCCATCCTCTGGAAAGAATGATACAAACGAATATGTGATTCACAGTGTAGCATTATATTTTAGACTTGTTGTAATTGTGTGCTTCCGAACGCACATAAAAAATCATATCACCCACTACAAAAAGTTCCTCTTCAAGACAGATGCATTGAAGCAAGGAAGACACAGAACTGTAATAAGAATGGTACAAGAAAAAAAATCGTATACGTAAGTAAATATATATTACATAAATGATGACAAGCAATGGCATTGAGTGGAGTGCGGCAGCGGTGTTGAGAATGAGGGTGCAGAGTAAATATTTTCTTCTCTGGCTTCAAAAAAAGTTAAAGGTTGAGCAGAAGTAGTGGGAGAAATGATTGTCATCATCATTATCATGATCATCATCTTCTTTGTATCTTTTTTTTATAAAATTGTGTACGTTTTCATTATTTGACTTTTTTGGCTTCGGCTCGTAGTTCGTTTATTCAACCAAAGTCAGTAGTACAAGACCTTTTTAACAGATAAACATCATGTCGCGTCAGCTTTTGCCATTTCCTTCAAAAAATATCCTTTTTACTCTCTTTTACGATGGAAATGGTGATGATGATGAGGGAAAAGCGATTTTTTAACCGGTGACTATTTGAGTAAAAAGAAGAATGACTCTTTTTTGTAGTTGAATAAGTACAAATGCATTTACTACTGCCACCCTTGCCTCTTCGGAAAAAGATGTTATCATTTTTAGGAAACATGAGTTTCATTTAAGCTTGGAAATACTTTGAGCTCATCATGCGTAAAAACTACATTGTGTTCATATGTTCGCTTTTTTACTAAAATGATAAAATAGATTTTAACTTTTAACGAGTTAAGTGCATATTCATATTATGATTATTGCATTAAATATAGAGTGAATGCAGTGAACTGATGAAAAGAGTTGATGTACATAATAATAATAATGTATGTAGATATTTTCCTGATGAAAAAGAAGCGCAAAATATAATAACTATTTTTATATTGTTTCCGCTCATTTACGACTGCGCTCGTCGATGTACCAACCATTGCTATTTTAAGTACAGCATTATGTATGTATGTTGAGTATGTTGATGTATTAGTTGAGTCTGAAATATTTAAAAACGTGATAGTTAGAGAAATCCATGGGCATATATTATAAGTAAAGGAGTACTGGAGACTTGACTATTTCGCCTGGACTGTCGTTTTCTTTAAGTCCAACACGTCAGAATACATTCTGTTCTTGTCCCTTGTCATTCCTATTGAATAGTGGAAATATATGCATGTAAGCTTCTCTCAAAGGATTTCGGCGTTTCTTATCGGAAAAGAGAGAATAGAAGGGGAGAGTGATTTAATAAGCAGGATTTTTGTTCCCTTGTGTTCTTATCTGTATAACTTCTTTTTCAAACACTAAAAAAGGGTGAAAAACGAAATACAGGAATAGCAGATTGGGAGAGTCGAGCTCACAGATAAATATATATACTGTTGTTCCATTGACTTTACGGCTATCCTTATCACAAGTGAACATTTACATCCTCTCCACCTCCACCATTGATTTTTTGGAAGAAAAAACTTCACGTGTACAAACGAAAACATGAAGTAATGGTGACAAGAAACTGAAAAGAGGATCCAGGGAATTTGCTCCGAGGGAGTAAAGACTGGTCCTTGTTTTATGACCGTTTAATGAGTGGGTTAATGGAGTGAATTCAGTGTCTTTGGTGCTGACAACCACCATCATTGTGTTTCAGCCAAACACAAATTTTTAAACTCACCTTTTGTCCTGCCTGATTTTATGTACTCTTAAACCTCTACAAAATAACACTTTACAGTTTTCCAAAGCTAAAATTACTACTACCATCACACTTGACATTTTCTCTCGATTTCTCATGAAAAAACTTAAAAGTGAGTGAGTATGCATGTTTGTCCAATTTACAATCTAGGTTAATGTGGTATCTAATAAACTTGAAGATTGAGTTTCTCTCGCAGAAGCAAGTCAAGTCGAAACCAATCACGGGAAATGGCTCGTTTCGGTTATTATAATAGACGTTTCTCTCTTCTTTTGTAAGTTCTGCTGTTCCCATTACTAGTTTGAATAGTGAGCTCTGATCTTCACACTTGCTCGCGTACAATATAAAATGGTTAAGCTATCATTTCTCACAAGAAATTGTTATAGTATGAATCGTATTATATTATGACTTTGATAGCGTGTCATGTGAATGTGCTCGTATGAAGTTATAAAAATTACCGATGCTTTCATATTGTAGCTTTGATATTACGCGCGTAATAATAACAATAACTTTTGTCAAAAGGATAAAATTCATGGACAATATTACACGAGATACTTTTATACTTTATAAAAAACATTTTTTCCCAACGAGAGAACGAAATTCCATTCCAGCTTTTCCTTTCTTTTTATGCCTATCTGATTTCCATTTTTAGCGGCTCGCGGAGACGTGATCAGGAAAAAGAGTTTATTCTCCAGTTTTCTTGAGTTCGGTACCTTTAAATAGCCTACTACATGAAATCATATCAACAGCCGACTTCATATTCCATTCGGTTCCTCGTAATTTATAAATGTATGGCTTAGGAAAGGGAAAACGAAAGAGCATTTTCACAATTACATTTTCAGAAAAATGTAAGTATGAGTATCTCATGATGGTAAGTGGAGAAAACGGTAAAGGAGTAGTCTTGTCCTGGTACACAAAGCAATAACATAAATACTTGAAACGGTTCGTTTCATTTTTATTCTTTCTTCAGCACTCTCCAAGTTTCAGCACCACCATCAACAATGCCACGACCGTTACTGGAGTGTACTTCATCACAATAACAAGAGATCAGTATGACTGAATTATTTTTAAACTCTTTAGTTTTCCAAGTACGAGAGCAAAAGAGCCGCTTGGGAATTATATATTCTGCTTTTTTTCTTATGAATAAAAATAGGTGAGTTCCAGGATTGTTATTAAACCTATGAAAGCCTATCTCAAGGCTGAAGGAAAGGTAAAAAAAACATCATGCAAGGAAAAAAAACGTATCAAAAGAAACGAATATAAAGTCATTTAAAAATAAATACATGCTTAAGATATCAAGAAGCGTAATAAAATTCTAGGTTAAAAGGGTTTTCTTATTTTCTCTAGTATTCAGTCTCACTCGGGAAGAGAATTTATATTCATTTTCAGTAATGAATTCAAATGAAATGAAGCTCACCTGAGGCACTCATTCTTGTTACTGTGTTGATGATTACAACGAATATGGTGGTGGTGATGATGATTATGAGGAGAACGATGATGATGATGATGACGATCGAGAGGAATGTGATGTGATATAATGTTATGTAGATTGTACCTGAGCTTTATTAACAAAAGTGCCCCCACTTAAACAGCAGAATTAACAAGGGCACTTGATTTTTTTGGTTGGATGGAAATAATGGAATAATAATACGAGTAATTCTCGCATAACCCAGACCAACAACATTTATCAAGGAAATTTCATGATCGCGTTGAATTTGAAAGAGTGAGAACAAAAATGGAATGGTTGCATAATCAGTGGTGGTATGTAGGTAAGTACTATTTGTTAGTATGTACCACAATTGTATGCACAGATTCAACTTACATTAAATTTATGCACGTTTCATGAGTTACGTTATGTTTATTCGGCTATTCAACTCATACTATGTTGCTTATACTGATGAGAGAAATGAAGCAAAAGAAAATGTAAGGAGCTGTAAAAGTGGGCTCGTAGACTGGTACTGGTTAAGTAGTAGGGCGTATACCGGGCAATAATAATGACTAATCCAATATAAATCACCGCTTGATGAGCTTCACTCCCCGTGAGATATGGCTTCTCTCCTCTCTCGCTCCCCACAAATGGACTTTCAAGGCTTAATTAGCACACCACGTAACACGTACTTGTATAATAGTAATAATAGTAAAATGTTCTACTATACCATTGAGATATGAGGCTATATGAATGAACTACCTATTACGAAGAATCGTGAAGCTAGATTACGTAGTTTTCTATGTAGGCTGACTTTCTACATCGTAGCATATAGCAGAATAGAATATAGCAGTCTCTCGACATTTCGACATTTGAGATGCATTACCTACTTTGGATCAAAATGTACTACCCAACAACACCATCCCTTTTTATTGCTCGTTCCTTGCTCCTCCGTTGCTTTACCAGATTTTCTAAAAACAACGAGTTAACGAAAACTTTGAGCGGTTTGATCTTGTCTTGCAGTCACCGGAATTCAGAGAAATAAATTTCGACGTATTATCTATTGCTAACGATATATCAGAGATATTAAGAATGTAATATCATGTATTAACCATTAGTCTATAGCTAATTTCGTCTCGAGATTCCATCGTCAACTCTATAGCAAAATTGAACCAAGTCTGGCTTCAGCAGAATTCCAGTATTTGGTGATGCTATGTTATGTAACTCTGTTGCATTATATCAACCAATTCTCGTATTATCAGGCAACCAAATCACATTTGCGTAACTCACCTAACCTATCCATTCTATATTTGTTTCACCATCGTCAATTGCTCCTAAAACATTTCCTCTTTGATTACATAATTTTCAGCAGCAGGCAAATCAACTTTTGTTTTAGAATGTATAGCCTAGACTTTTAAAAGAAAAAAAACATTTAATCAATCAACATTCTTCTTTAAGAGGCTCGCAAAAAGGTTTCATTTTGTTAATAAATTGCTATTGTTCCGACATCTCAAACAAATATAACCGTCCATTTGTTTTTTGACAAGCCACGATGATAATATGGCATTTAACCAAAAACAATAATGATATTTTATTTCATAGAAAGCCAAGCCAAAAGTGTATAAGTTTTTGTGCTTGTGAAAGACACTTCTCTTCATCCATTTCCACCTCTTTCAATAATGACACAACTTGAAAGAGAAGTCTTTTGTTTTGCGAAAAATTTACTGCAAGTACTTCACACATTTACTTGTGTAACATATATTCAGATAATAACTGATCCGTCTTCAATATAAGTTAATATGATATTATTATGTGTGCATAAAAACTGGTTAAAAAGCTGACGACAGTGTGTTTTGTCTGCAAGTTGTAAAATGCTAATGGACCCTATTGTTCTAGAGTTTTAACAAGATGCGCTTCTCCGCTAGTACTAAATACTTTGACGAACAAAAGCATCTATTCGTCTCTCTTTCGTGCACTTTGTATGCTTCTACCTACCTTCCTCATATTTTTATACACCCTACCCTAAACGAGAGAAGAACAAAAGCGTTTTCTTTCTCCCACTCGACTTTATCCTTGTGTTTATGCCTGTTTGTCTCCTTTTTCTTGTGTCGGTCACCTTCTTGCCTTCCCATTCCACTCATACTTGATGTCTTTTTAAAGCTTTAGAAAACTATACGAAGTAATACACAAACATGGGCTACGACGACTCGTAGTCCACGACTACGAGTAAAGCCATGATTCCAACTTTTTTTTCTGTATTTGCCCCTTTTTAACGGCACTTTAAGTACCTCCAACAGAAATAATAGGTGAGGCTGCTCACCATTTAGCCAAACCGAAACGAGCAAGCCGAGCAAGCACACAACCTGAACTATTAAAAAGTTAGTTGTGGCAAGGTGGCGATGATGATCATGATGACGTAGAATTTAAATACTTTATTCCTTTTTGTTGCTAGTTCCTCATCATCATCTCTCATCATCAGTTCTTTCCTTTTGTTTCAAAGTTTAGCACACAGGAACATATACAGACATATAGTCACAAACGAGTACAAATAGAGCTTCACTTTTAATGAATATGAAAAGTTATGTAGTTTCTCTGCTTGAGAAAACAAAAAAGTAGTAAACATTTACAAGTAGGATAAAACGAATAAAATGAGGAAATTCGTGAAGTGTTCCAAAACTCATAAAAACTGCAAAAGAATGTTTTTTCTACTAAAGTAGCTTGCCATGTAGTTGTTTTTACTTAAAAGAAGAAGAAAATAGTAGCAGAAGCCGTGCCTAGAGACGTATTACATTACCTATTACCTTAATACTTTTCGCTTGTGATGTGCTACGTTTTCCCTGAAATTATATAGCCCATTGTGTTCACCTTTGAGCAACTCAAATATTTATTCCATTCCTACTAAAAAGTAACAACAAACAACACAAAACATAATAAATGCTTTCTGTTCCTTCTTTCGCTTAATGCCGACTGAACTTTGATATATGTAGGTAGAGAGTTGACGAGGTATAATAATAATATTTTAATAGTGTTTCTCCTTGCTCCTGTTGACGGTAATGATGATGACGATGAGACTTTTACCTGTACTGATCGAAACAGCGATGGCGACACAACCTTCTCATTAACTTCTTTTTTATGTCATTTGAATGGTGAGCCATTAGAATTAAGTGGATGCAGATCAAGTTAAAAGGTTCCTCCATGAAAGTAAAAAGAGAATTTTATCTACCTATGCATTGAGGTAAATACAACTCAGGTAGGTTGATTTCATCGTCAACAAAAGCAAAGTACATATATACAGCATTTATATCGTATGTATCTAGCATACCATTATTCTATCTACCCAGCACACAAGAAAGAGCATGTCGATTGGACGTGCCCATCTAATCTTACATTGACAGAGTGACAGCGCTACAAGTATTTAAAGAGAAGCAGACTTGAATCTAAATGATTTCTTAAGTAGAAGTCAACTCTTTTGCTACTGCTTCATTCTGGAGGATTCAAGTAGGAAGCAGGAAAGTAAACAGTGGAACTGTAACAAAAAAAAGTAATCTTGAAATGGGAGAGCATTTTAGATAAAAAGTAAACATCTATAACTACTTGTTCTTCTGTTGTTGTCGTCGTCGCTGACTTGAATGCATATTACAGAAAATGTCTACCAAAGATTGCTATTTGTCTGTTTGTACAAAAAATGTATGAAAAGTATACAATATTACTTATGCAGAATCCTACCCGTTTGGTAAATTGTATGATCAACCCACATTTCTTCATGTAAAGAGCACTTTTCTATAGAAAGCTTTACGCCTACTGCAGCTTACACTGTGTAGGTACTTGGCAGACAACAAAATAAGGACACTTTCATTGCAAGTCTCATCATCCGGAATCCATTTCGAAGGTAAACTTGCAATCTAGGTTGTCCTATTTTTTGCCATGTTCTGTCTTCTAAACAGCCACTTTAATGCAATAATAATGTGTATTTTATGTATAGAACGTGTGTCGCTCTATTTTTGCTCTTGTTCATATGTTCCTCAAGGGCGCATTAATGTAATGCGACACAGGAAGAGATAATGTGGTATCATGTGGTCACCGCACGATGTCTATAATGTGTGACAGTTTTGAAATAACAGCTTGCTCAAAGTTTAGCAGAAAACAAGAGCCAAAAATGTACATAAATGTATATTATGACTACTGTGTCAGGAGAATGGCGCTGATGGGAGTGTTCTTGTCGCATTATTTCGAGTTAAGCCTTTCAAGTTTCCAATCGGAATAAAAGAACAAAACTATATATTACGTAATAGTAATGTTCACATAATGGACAAGGTTATGCATCTCGTTATACAAACTGACACTCTGCGCTGCGATTCAAAAATAAGCTGCTGTTATTATATTTTAAATTACATTTATACACCAATCTACGAATGTTTGAGCGAGGATTTAATGCTGAATATTCCACTTTCAGCTAAAAGTATAAACTTAGGTCTGGAGAGCACTACTATCGTATCATAGAGCATACTGTAGTCTGGGCGGAAAGATTTGCAACTGCGTTGGAAATGGAAAACCTGCTATTTTTGTTCTATGCATTTTCTCTGAACCATTTTCTTCACTAATCTTCGTTGAAGGTTGCTTTCAGTGTTTGTAATGCAGACTGGGGGAAATATTTCGCGTTTGTGTGCACAGCGTTCAAACGGAAAAAGGAGCTTTGTGTAGCCTACATACTTAGCGGAAAATAACCTCGCGAAAAACTTGTTGGCAAACTGAGAAAGCAGGAAAACGGATACGTGTCGTAACATAGGTATATTATGTGTACACTGTACTGTACACATTTCATGATAAAGTCTCATGCAAGCTCAACATACAATCTAGCAAGCAACCTTTCAAATTTATTATTTCTCCATCAACTTTTCGCTTTTGCTGTCGTTTCATTGGATTACTAGCAAGCATAAGAAAAATTGTTTTATAATGCGCCCAACAGAAGAGAAAGAGAAGAGTCATACTAAATATATTAATATTTTTTGCGTCTGGAACATGTTGTGTTGATATTTAGAAATTGATTCGGAGAAGGCTTTTGTTTTGATAACAAAGCTAGATAGCAACAGTACACTGTAGTGGCGAAAGTAGTACACCAATTTTTATCAGATCGGATTTACTCGTGCATTAATTCAATGGAGGCAGAAATGAGAGCTATACCAACCGGCAAAAAGCTCTTCTGGAATACTTCTAAATATATCAAGCGTGTGGGCACTCAAAAATATTCAATGTTTTGCAATGATGAACACAGTGCAAAGCTTTCAATCTCCAAAACCTATTGCAAATAATTGGAACCAAAATCGTGGAATTGCTAGTTAAATAATAACCGTGAAGAGAAAGAAAAAAAAAGTTTTGAGGTCTTTTCAACCGTATCAGTAGATAAAATCAGTAATTATAATAACGATCACAATAACTGGTGAAACACATGAAGCTTTTGTCAAAATATATTAGGAAGAATACACGGAGAATTAAATGCTTTCTTGAGCAATAACAATAACAAAATGGTATTCCAACTATCTGCTTAGTGAATGACTGGTTACCCATTCTATTGTCCAATAATAGTAAAATAAATATAACCACATGATGTGTAACAAGCTTAAAATGGCGACAATCATTATTGTCATTCATAAAACCTCGGACAATATGATGAGCGTCTACCATTCAGAAAGGATAATAAGCACATACCTATATCAGTATGATTTAATGTGATATACACATGTCAGCAATATCAATGTTGGTAATATAAAAGGGCGAGGTGCATGTATTGAGGGAAATGTTTGAGGAAAAAATACATTCAGGAAAGCAACAAAAACGATAACGAGTGCTTTGAGTATTCATCATCTATTTATTTTTTCTTTTAGCAAAGATCTCAGGCTTGATATGTGACACAATAAAAGGGAATAAAAGGGTTGGCTGTAGTTCAATCTACACCTCTTATTTATGTGTACACACGGTGCACTTACCTACTTACATAATGTGAAATGTATGAAGAGCACGTTTGCGTTCCTGTTGTCACGTAAAAGCTGTAGGGTCTGTTTTCCACACTTTTTGCTTTGACGGAATGATTTCACATTACAAAAGAGCGTGCGGACATGTGTGTAAAAGCGCATTTTTATGTGTGATATGAATGTGTTTACTCCCTTGGTATCATTGCTTTTGTCCCCACGTTTAGTTTCACAACTTACACGTTCAAAGATGTCAGTTATAAAAATCATAGGAACAGAAAGTAAGGAGGAAAAAGCACAATGTTTTTTTATTCAAGGTTTCGAAAAATGTAGAAACGAATTCCATCTATAAAGTGCAACGAAAAACGGATTGGTAGTAGTGGTGGTGTGGTATGATATCAAATTTGAAAGGACTAACAACTCAGCGAGAAAATCATGTCATCCATTCTGCTTCTTTTTTCAATACATATCAGTATTCGAATCGAAACATAATAAAATGTGATGACAGTTTTTTCCGTCGTTGTCGACAATGTATTTTGGACGGCGATGAGAACAATTTCACTTCCTTACTTTTTTTGAAATTTCATGTCGTTTGGTGGATAGCTTTTGATGGTTCATGTTTTGATTCGACGAGTAGTACAGACACGGGTGTATACTCTCAAAAGAATACATTTTCTCTTGAAGCTTTCGTACATTCACATTCAAATGGGGTTCTTTAAAAAGTCAATGGTCATTCTCCGGAAAGTGATCTCGGTAGAGAAGGAACTAAATCGACTTGGTTTGCAAATGTATACGCATAACATGTGCACATGTGAATGTACATTTTTTTCTGGCATGGAAATTCAATAAGATCTCTGCTATCCACTCTAGATACATTATGATGAGTATATATGTCAACTTCAACTTACGTTTTACTATACTCATTTGACTAGGATGATGTTGATGGTGTATAAAGATAAGACTATTTATCTATACGGGACGTTTGTGTGAGAAAAAGGAGAAAATGGGAATCCGTTTTCGGAAAAAATACTAGATGGTTGACAGGAGTTCCCTAGAGTTTTTTTACTGGCTTCCACTTCAACTCTCTTTTCTTACACACGTATAGACATTTCCGTACAGTTACTTTATTTTCTGTGTAAAATGTGTATACCATATAGCATGTCATGCTGATATGTCCTTTTACTCCTTTTCCATTCATTCATAGTCTGAATGGTAGTTTCCGGACTTGAGCAATATCGTAATGGGATGTATGAGACGTTGTATAATATGTATGAATTCATAGGTATGGACTGGAGGGTAGACAGAATGTTATTTCTGTAGATCTATTTCATCCTTGAATTTCTTTTCCCATCACTAAAATCTCCACTTTCTGCCTAGCACCAGTAACAACGTGCTCCAGAAGATCTCTGTTGGCAAAACTGATGTTGGTGGTGAAGGGAAGTCCTCCTGGACTCGGTGACTGACAGACACACTCTTTCTTCTTGAGCTCGTCGCCTCAGAGTTGAGTTTCTCGCTGAGAACGAAGAAAAAAGTTGAAAAGAATATGAAACGGTGATTGCCTTGGCACATTCTGTATTCCAAATGGGCATCTATGTATGTAATATATATTCATCTTCCGATGTTCAAAGAACCCGGTTTAGATTAAAAACTGTGTATTTGGCTTTTCTGTTATTTTCCCAGGATCATAATA
>JAQIXW010000369.1:0-33138 GCA_034700685.1 Willowsia buskii
ATCTAGTTCCTTTTTTGCGGTGGCAATGTTCTTTTTCAGAAGATGATGGGGTCATCCACCCAAAAAAATGTAAAACGAAATTTTACGATCTTTCGTTCACCCCTTTCTCACAAGTTGCAGCTTATTGGCCCCACCTTCCTTCAAGTTTGTATGCATGTACCCCAAACACAACAATCTACAATGCAACATCATGGACAATAGTTGAGGCATCTCTGGCTTTACACTTTTTATGTGGTTGGCTTTATGCAAGTTTTATGGAGCTTCGACTCCGCCACCAACTACTACTGCTGGTGAGATGAGATGGCTTCACTTGTGACAATACGCCACAGCCATAAGCAGGAATGGGGAATGGGGAATGCTCCTCGCACAATCTCTCCTCTTTTCTAAAGGTGTATTGCCTTTTGCTTTTAAACCACCGCTACCATTTGGTTATGCTGTAATAATAAGAGTGTGATATGATGATCAGGATGACGTGATGTGTTGGAGAAGCGATGCCTTTTATGCATTTCCATACAATAGGAAGTTGGTCAACAAACATAACGCTTCCATACCTTTTTGTGGTACTGGTTATCCTTTCGGTGTTCCCTCTATTGGGCTCTCTTACACTCTTTTCTTGTCTGGCATCGCGTTAAAGTGATGCTCCTGCATTCTACTACTACTGCTAGTAAATGTTAAAAAACAGATACGCAATAATATGGAAAATGCATAAGCATTTTTGGATAGCTTCTAACTCTAACTCGTCTATTCTGTAGTTAGCTCTGATGATGATGATGATATGATAGCTTTTATGCTCTTCTCTCGTTCATTCGTCCTTTCCTCCTCGATACCTCACAATTCCTCTATTCCGTGTGAGATACAGCAACACAGTGGATTTGGATACCCTACCGTACAATATATCCGCGATTTATATCTGTGCCCAGAGAGTGAAGAGTGCCCACCAAAAAATATTAATAAATTGCGTTGCAAAAAATTATAATTTTAATTTTTCTCTCAACCAAAATGTCCGATACAAAAATGGAAACGAATTCGGAGACATCTACTCAGGTAATTGGCATATTCACAGTTATCAATTCATTAGAATTTAACCATGTTTTGTGAGAAATCTTCAGTTTATTTCACTACTATCATCATTTTTTATCCGCACGTATATACATACATACCTACTACTATATTATATGAATAGCGAGCAAGTTTTTTTTCGAATCCGCTCCAAATATGCTCTCGTGTTGTGTGAATATCTTTCCAGAAGTGTTGTTTATACATGGGGTAGACATTGGAGAGAAGCTTTGGGGGTCGGCTTTCCACAAGTTTTATGTGTTGTCTATATCCTCATCGGTTCAATATATTATCATGTGAAGTAGTACACTACTGTAGTTATGTGTATAAATAATGAAAAGTTTTGCTCTACCTATCACCACTAAACACCGCTTGAATACCGCTAAAAAAATATTTCTCAGAGAAAAATAACTCAATCATCAAAATATTGTGATTAGTCAGTGTTTCCAAACTATTTGACTGGAGAGTTCCTTCCAGTGACAACCCTTCTTCGACCTCTCTTCAAAATATATATGAGCAGGTTTATTTATTTTCGGAATGTCAAAAACCTCGCAGATCTCCGATTTTTGTGAAAATGACATATTTTATAGCCCTTTATTAAAAAGGTCAGTATACAAAATTGCAGCTCCATACAATAAAGTTTCTCGAAGTTACGAGCAATTTTAAAAAGTAAAGGGTATAAAAGTAGACCCAATTTATTCGAAAACTAAAAAAGGTATCGGAATGAAACTTTTTGCAACTTGTAGCTAATAAAAAACTGAGATTACGTTTTTCAAGAAAAATTAAAAAAATGTTTTTTTAAACACATCAAAAATTGAAAAATAAACTAGACTAGCAGCAAAAAGCAAAATAGACTAGGACTGGACCGCTGACCCTACTATTTTTAAATTTTTGATGTGTTTAAAAAAACATTTTTTAATTTTTCTTGAAAAACGTAATCTCAGTTTTTTATTAGCTACAAGTTGCAAAAAGTTTCATTCCGATACCTTTTTTAGTTTTCGAATAAATTGGGTCTACTTTTATACCCTTTACTTTTTAAAATTGCTCGTAACTTCGAGAAACTTTATTGTATGGAGCTGCAATTTTGTATACTGACCTTTTTAATAAAGGGCTATAAAATATGTCATTTTCACAAAAATCGGAGATCTGCGAGGTTTTTGACATTCCGAAAATAAATAAACCTGCTCATATACATTCATTGTAAATACATCCATACGCTACATAACTTCTATCACCAAAAAAACGTATAAAAACGTTAACCCTCGAAAGAGAGGTCGAAGTTGAATGCAGCTTGCACCTTGCTCAACTTCACTTTTCTTCTAAGCAGCAGCATGAGATAAAAAAAAACAGCAAACAGATTTAACTGCAAGACAGCTAATAAAGCTTGATGAATGTTTTTCTATGAGCGTAGCGAGCTAGTATGTTTGTTTTTAACACGAAGCTTGCGACGATTGATTATTTAAATCCGGCGCGCTAAACAACAGAACGAAACCAACAACTGTCGTTCAGCAGTTTACTTGACCTTTCGCTTTAGTCGACGCGACGGTCATTGTACTGTGATTTTGTCAAAACAAACGTTGCACTTTTCCTCGTGGATTGTTAGAGTTTTTGCTCTTCATCTCTCTAGTAGACCAATCAGCGAAAAGTATTCAATGTTTTTTGAAACAGAGTTTTACTCCCGCTACAGCAAAATTGAAAAATTATTGAAAAAGTCTACAAATAAAAAAGTAGTCCCTGAATGAAAAGTAATACAAGTTTCGCCTTTTTCTTTTTCTCCTCACTTTCGGTTTGAAAGATAGTCAGTCGAGGGGCTTGTTAGTTGGAAAGGATGTCGTCTGAGTTTACTCGCATTGGTTTCTTCCGACTTTTGATGCGAAGTAGGGTTTAGTGAATAAGCTGCTGTTAACTGTCTCGCTGTAAAAATTTGTAAATTTCTCTATTAATTGCTGTTAAACTTGAATCGTTATTTAGACGGCCATTATCTTGTTTGAAATAGTGGAGTTTAGAAGAAATATTTTTGCTATTCCGTTTTGAATTTAGTTTGTGTGCTGGGATTTAATTGCTGTTTGAACTTTGAAACTCAAAAGTAAAGTTGCAAGGGGCAAGAAAATTTGAGATAAATAAATTTCCTCTAGTTAAAAGAAAGTTAGTTTTCTTGTAAAGGCATTTGACCTGAGATTAGTGAATATTGTTAGAAATGGAGTCGGAAAATAAGGTAAAAGAAAGGGGTTATTATGCGGCGTATGTTTTTAAGATTAAGTTGGGTGTGTATAATGTGCGTAGAAAGGGAATCAAAATGTCTTGACGTATGATTTTTGTTGCGAAAAGTAATTATTTAAAATGTTTGTTTTCTTCAGGACGGAGCTACGGAAGGACAGAATTCTACGAAAGGGCGACGGGGAAGTGCTGGACGTCCAAGGGTTAGTCGCATCATGAAAGACGTACAGGAAGGAAAAATGCTTCTTGAGGTAAGTCCGGTAAAATTAAACATTTATTCGTCTAAAAAGCTATCTTGATTTGAATTGCTTAGTAAGTGATTGTTATTCTTTTGATGCTTACAGGAAATGGGACATAAAGAAGAGGGGCCTGAAATGGAGGGAAGAAGAAGAACAAGGAGCTCGATGAGAGGAGCACCTCCACCAACTACACCGCCACCTGTCAAACGTGAAAGACGGTCGGGCTCATCTGCAAATGCGACTCCTAATTCAGCAGATAAGAAGAAGCCTACGCCAACTCCACCGGCTAAAGGAAGAGGTCGGGGACGACCGAAAAGGTCGGAAGAAGTAGCTGAAAATAACGTCAACGACGAGGAGGTTGCAACAAATGACAAGAAAGAAGTTAACAACGAAGAGAAGCCTAATGCTGAAAATAAAGAGGAAAAAGCACAAGATGAGGAGCCAGAGAAGATGGAAGTAGATAGCAAGGTTGAAGAGAAAGAGGAAACTCCCAAGAAAAAAGAATCCCCAGAAGCTAAACCAGCACCTAAAGCCGAGGAGAAGAGTAATGATAAAGATGCTGTTAAAGACAAAACAGTAAGAAAAAAAAATTAAACTGTTACATTATTATATAATACATTATTAGATTTTGATGTATGTATTAATGTACGGTTTTATTTTGTGTAGGAGGAGGTCAATAATAAACCAGATCGTAAGAAGCCGGCTGAGGAGAGCAAGCCAGCTGTCAAGGAAGCCAGCCCTAGCCCTGCCAAGTCACCTGCAAAGGAGCCCTCTGCCTCTTCACCAGCAAAACCAACTCCAGTTAAAGAATCTACACCAACGCCTGAGAAAAAGGAAGCTGCCGCTGCACCACCTGCACCAAAAACTCCTCCAGTAGCAGTTGCAGAAACGAAGAAAGAAGAGTCGAAGAAGGAGGAACCTCCCAAGGCAAAAGATCCAGTTCCCACGTCTCCAGCAAAACCAGCAGCTCCTCAGCAAACTCCTGCAACCCCTGAAAAGCCTGTAGAACCAGCAGTGAAAGTTCAAACACCAAATGCTAATAATTCTTCTCCTGTTGTTTCTAACAACAGTAACAGTTCCCCGTCGTTAGCTAAAGAAAAAGAAACACCAAAAGAAACTAACAATGCTAATGCTAATTCCACTTCAGTCCCCACATCCTCTCCAAATCAAACCTCAACCCCTGCATCCACGGTGCCACCAGCGAAGTCAGAGTGAACTGATCAATGGTTTTAATTCAGGTAAATCCAAAGTAGGAATTGTATAAATTTTATGTGTCTAGACTCATACTTTTGTAAAAACTAATTAAATGGGTTGATGTTGTGTGTCCCTTCTACTACATTTAATCATTTATATCGTAGTACGGGATTCTAAATTTATATCACAAGTTATATATTATTATTGTTCTGGGTAATTGAAGACATCAACCACATCATCAACCCTACAGAAAAACAACTTTGTATGAGAGCCCCGTTGTATAAGCTGTATGTTGAATTTTATGTACTATTAACTTTAGTAGCTAATATCTAAGATATGGTTAAGTCATAAAGATGCGTAAGTCTACACTTATTGTCACATTGAAATATATAACTTATACGAGGTACTGTACAGAGAGTGTAATGGATAAAGCATGTTGTAAAACCAATACATGCAACTAATTTTTTGCAGTGCTAGTTACGTTTTAAAGAAGTATAAACAACTGTTACTATTAAAAACTTTGATGCTCTTTTGTAGAAAATGTTCCGTTGAAACTGAGATGATTACTTTTGTTATTTTTGTACGGAAGAGAGTGATATGTTCATGCACATGCATGCGTGGCGTGTTTGTGCAAACCGTCAGAAGATAATGCGTGTACACGTTACTCTCTTCTGTTACTCTTTCTTAATTATTATTACTAGCTGTAATTTTTGTTGCGTAATATATAGTATAAACAAAGTTTCTGCTGCTACTTTGTGATTTGTGACCAATCATTAAACCAAAATGTTAAGTTATTCTTCTCCTTGACCCATACCCATTTCATCATTCACAGAGGCACTCCCCCACGATTTCGTGTGTTTTGCTTTCAATTTTTCTCGAGAGAGATTTAACTGAGGTTATAAAAAATTATTGAGGATCTTTCGTTTGAGGTGACATATATGATGGCTCTCAATGTTTGATTGAACTCCTGTAAATTATTGTAAGAACTACTTTTAGCTAACCATAAATTGAAGAGTAGCTTCACTAATTCAATTATATGTACGTATATGTGACAAAACAAGTTACAACAATGTATGACATGACTTCATGCACTTAAGTGTCATACTCGTTTCTCTATTTTCTCTCATATTTGGTTTCTCAGTATCATATGCATGAGATCATTATTATACAATAATTTTATACGTTAGAAATCTTGATTTTACTTCTAGTAAAACAGTAGGTTATAAATGTTATTCCATTTTAGCTGTCTAAATGTTCGAAATTTTAAGTGCTTTCCAGAGAGAAAGTAGTATATGAATAAAATATTGGTGAGAAATGATGTCTTTTAGGTCTTTGTGTGGTGGTATTGTTATGCATAGTTATCTTCTACAATAAAAAAATATCTTCTAAAACCAAGTTCAAACGATAAAAATATCAGTGTTGTTCAATTGAATGTTCAATGTAGACTTTTCTTTCCTTTTTCATACTGTACGTCTTTGGGTGATCAATTTAATCAGTAATTATTAGAAAACGTGTGTGGATTCTACTGTTAATGGTTTGTATGCTGACAAGCTTTTTGCTTTACTGTTATGATCATGATGATAATAATGACTTTGGTGATCAGACTTTTTTATCTGATCGTTGTTATTTTATAACTTGTTTAGTTCATCAAAATGTTAATAGTGTGTAGCTAGTTATTTTATATAGTGTAGCTTGCATTTACATCATACTTATACATAAAGGTACAGAATACAGATATAGCGCCTTTCCGAAAAAAGTTTTGTGTTAGTCCAAGAACTATTGATATCTAAATAATAATACTATTACAATATAATAATATAATTGACTGTCTTTGTACGTATCGAATTTCTTCAGTTATCTCAGAAGGAATACAAAGATTTATAATGTTTCTAGATGATTAGGAAATAAAATGGTTTAATTATTTTGAGGACAGGAAGTCTAACCCAACAATACATTTATTTATATGGTAGCATAATGTGGTTTTATTCCACGTTTTGGTGGTTTGTGATTGCATTACGTCGATGGTCGGTGAATACATTAGTTTTTCTACTTCCACGTAAAGGCCACGTAGCTCCAGGTTTATATTGATTCATCTTATACATGCAGCTATCCTCAGCAACTGATGACTGCATAACTAATTTGGCGTACGAATTCGTTGCTAAAAAAATACACGAAGATAAGATTAAGAATCCATCAAGAATGATATATCGGAGTCTGCTCATTAAAATATACCTAGTTTAAAACAACGTTGCAGCGGAACTTTTTGCCTTTTGTTTTTAAATGGATTTTGTTATATTAACCATTATTGATTTACCTACTATCGATTTATGTATGTATTCAACACTTCTTTGTAAGCGAGTACTGCAAAATTCTTAGGTTCCATAAGATTGCATGGCAGCCCCCTATTACTGTCAAAGTTGTTCATCCTTCAACCCTAACCCTTCAATTGTAGAACCCTCTAATTCATGTTGCTCTGAGTAAAATCATCCTATTAGTACAAGACTTATTATACATTCACTGGACACGACAAACATAACGAGATATCTTCAATTTCATAGTACATAACACTCATTTATCTATACAACAAAATAACCATAATTTAGGGGAAACGTAAGACACGTATTACTCAAGCTATGGACTGATATAATTTTCCAAACAAATATTTTCTGCCCAAAGGGTTTGACTGTTTTAGAAAATTACTATAACTTATCTACAAAATCATCGTATAACCTTGGTATACTCTCAAATATGCATTTAAATTAATTCTAAACTTAGAACTTCCAATTACATTAGTTTGTATGCCAGTAAAGTACACAGCACACACGCCCAAATCTAACTGGTACACGTGAGACTTTTGTAGACAACTAAAAGCAAATGCAACTCAACCTATTTGGAATTCCAAATGGTGCATTTCTCAACCAACGATGAAAATTCAAGTAATTGCTTTATTTTTCTCTATTAATTTTACAGCAGTGGATAATAAACTCACGCAAGAATTCCGGTTTTTGATCAAGAAAATGGTATTTTCTCGCTTAATTCATTGCTTATGGACACGAACATTGAAAATTGACTTTAGCAAAAGGTTACGGCTCGATTATCATTCATAATGCAGCAGTAGTAGCTGGTGGGAGTCCAAGTCCAGTGCAAAATGGAAGATTTCTCAAGTAGCCCCGAGAGAATGAAGAATAGTAAGAAAGTGTTTTACAGCTTTTTGCAACCTAAGGATTGAACATTGAACCATTACCCAATCACATAAAAAGTATAAAACCGTAATGACTACATTGTTTTGTGACTCTGCGACACCTTATTGTTATACATAATAATATGGTGAGGTCAGTTTACCTGATTATACTGACTATAATGTAAATTAGAAAAAGTAGTTCATACAAAATTCACACAAATGCATATTATTTGCAAACAGCGGGCTGTGAAGCCTTTTGAACTAAGCTAGAATTTGTATGGTGAAAATTTGAATAAATCCAGGTGCCTTCCCATTTCTCTATTTGCTTTGCTTGTAATGAAATGAAGGGAAAGAGAAAAAGAAGCGCTTTGCTAGTTGTGAAACACCAGATTGGTTTTACACGGCCAGCAACAAACACATAAAAACGGAGAAAGGAAAACGAGAGAAAGCAAAGCAGAGGTTTTGCTACGTGTATCTATAAAGAGAACAGTCCGCATAACAAGTTGGAAAGCAACCTTTGCCGACAGTTGGATACCAACTCAGTTGAGCTTTAGATGTGTGAGAGAAAGCACTTCTACTCCAAATACGGCAAACCTCTGTTCATTTGAACAGAATCTCAGCACTTGTTTTTATTGACAACAAATGTGCAGAGCGAAGAAAAAAACAATAATCAATTTGTCGTAAAACACAAAAAGCTGTTGTTTTGTATTGTAGTCAGTTTCTGCATGATTATACACAAGACAAAATATGGTACAAGCTCGCTTGTCATCTTAAATTTGAACCTTGACATAAGTAAAACCTGTTATTTAATAATTTCTTTTCATCAGAACAAAACCTTCGGGAAAATTAACAACTTGTGGCCAAAACCATTTATTACAGTTAACTGCCAAAAATAAACTCAATGTCAGTAGCCGTGTAATGGATCTAAACCGGAAGAGTCATATGAACTTATTCTCTGTGCTAACCGGTTAAATTCTCAACATCAAGTGTATTGACTCAAACTTCTGGGAAGACGAAACTGTACATTTTTCTGTACAGTTTATTTATGTGCTCCCGGAAAGTCTCAAGTGACAGTTAGGAAAACAGAAATTGAAAAGACAGCGTAACAGAATCCAAAAGTATAGTATCAACTTTCCATAAAAACAGACGGTTTGCCACGTTTTTGTATACAAGTTAAGTTTAAGTGGGCGAAAAGACCGTACGAAGATATCCTTAAACTTCAACTTTTACAATTTACCCTTGACCGTTTAAAAAACTGAACTTCAAATAATCTAACGGTATGACAGTATTTGATACTCCTGAGAACCTACATGGAACTACCTGCAACAGAAACTTTTTCTTGATTTTTAACGAACACAATATAATACCAGCATAATTCGGCAGCTATCATCGCTTGACGTTTCTGAACCATAAGCAAGGTAATAATAATTCATAATAACTTAAAATAAAGAAAACAGCTAGACATGACAATTCTCGGTAAACATTTAATCATATTTTTGCAAGTCTCAAAAAATACAAACTACATCCAATAAGTGATCATTAAATTTCTTGGGAAAAGGTTTTGTCCATGAACTTTTCTCTAATTATAAAGGCAGAGCTTTGCCACTAGACTAGATTACTGCTGCCACGATGAACGTTTTCCCTATCTTGTGCAATCAGACCACATAAAATAAATTGGTATCTCTAATATGTATGCCTCTGCTGTAATTTTTCTAACTTAATGTCTTCATCCATCATCATATTTCCTCTTAATGGAACGAGAAGCTTTCTATTCCACTCACTTTCACTTTCTCGCCGTCAATCCATCCAACACCATTTAGCAGAGCAATGTAATATGAAATGAAAGACAAAACCTCACCACTCACAGAAATGAAAACAAAGCAGAGTGTGAGAGCTTGATCATGAAGATGATTGGTATTCCATGTGATGCCAGGCCATCCAACAACAAGCTAACCCACTCATCTCTTTCCACTATCCTCCCTCACTCAAACAAGCAGTTCCAGCACAAGTTTCATTTCTCTCGCGTATGATGTTACTGATGATACCCAGAGATAAAAATCCCTTTCTAGTGTGCTCACACAACTCACTTTCTCTTTTTTCTTCATTTTTTATCGACACATTCTCCGTAGGGTACACACGACACATGTTGATAAAAGATAGGATGAAAGATGCAGTGCAATGCAAGCAAAAACTGTTCAGCAAATAGCAGATTCCCTCATAATAAAAAAGGAGAGCAACAGCAGAAGAAAAGAGCAGCACAGCCTAGCAAAAGCTTTCTTTCTCTCTTTGTCTGGTTCGTCGAGTGCAAGTTCACGTGGTTTCGAGGAAAAAGTAATTTTGGTCTGAAAGTCCATGTAGAATGCTACCTCCACTACTATCCAAACACATACATGCTTTCTTCCGTGCATCATGTCATCATCTCACGAGTCACAGGCAGCAACATAAACATTGTAATATATTATGTATCAGTATTAAAAGTATATCTATCAATATAAAGTTTTATAGTTTGCTATGTAGCAGTAGTGCTGCTGTGGTCTGTTAGCAAGATGAGGAAAGAGGAGAAGGGAGCACTTGCGAACTTAATTAATTTTGGTCAAGTCCCCATTTCCCTGACACACGTCGCTCCACAGAATATTAGGAAGTCGCAGGCTTATTGCATAAGTAGTTATGAAGGAATGCATCTATTTTATACGCCAAGTTTCTCTCCGATACACTCGATTTAGCTTTTTACTGTCGTTCTGGAAAACCGTCTCATGATGTGTAAAAGAGTCATGTGAATGTAGTTTTGGCCAGAGAAATGTCATGTTTAGCTACCTCGCCTTTTGTATAACCGTATTATCCTATCCCACCCGTCCTGTTTGACAAAATGACTCTTCAGTGTCATACGCAAGGACTCGACACTAAATGTTATGTTACGATTTATAATTGTATAAAGCATACCGTACAATACGAATGATAATAGTAGAGGTAAAGTAGATAAGTAATGTATAGGTATGGTATTTACTTGCTGACTACCTATACAGATACCTGGATCATACGGTAATGTTTTAGTCAGGGACTTCATCATCATCCTCACCAGCAGGAAGTAAAAGCATCAAGTTCGGCCAACTTAACCGGAATGGGTCTCCTGTCACATTTTGCTGATGTCCTTCGAATTTCTGAGGCCTGTGTATAGAGCCATAATACGTATAACTGTCCTGAAATACCGCTGGGAAGATTCTCTGAATTCGACTTACCTCGAGTCACTGCACTATCATCATTGCTGGAGAGAAACTTAAGCAGCTAACCCACAACATCCATACATTTATCCCACAATAACCATAAGGAATCATAGCCCAAACAGTTTCAGCACAAATTTATCTTGCTGCATTGACTTCACTACTAGACATACACATGCTTTCTTCAAAGGCCCTTAAAAATTTAATGATCTAATAATACAAACTTTTAAATATTTATTTAATTGTTTCCCCTTTCTCAACAAAAGTATTTCCTATTTCTGGTAAACGTAATATTACAACGTTTACATCAGAGTGCCCCTAAACCAACTTGAAGCAACACGAAATCTAAAGAAGTATGTTCATTGTTGGTAGCAAACTGATAAATCAAAGTTAGAGAAAGAACATCTTGATTTTATCGACTATTTTCTCATTGGGACTGAGCAGACACTATTAGAAAAACATATCACGGGCTGAACGAGCCCAAAGAGAAAGCGAGGAAACGAACTTTCAAGGTATATTACCCCCTTCTCTCAATTCAACTTCCTTCTTCAATCTCCATTCTCCCAATTGAACCAGTAAATGTCCTACAACCTCCGGGGACAAATAAGCCGAAACATGGACAACTGGTACCTAGCACATGTTCATCCCATTCAAGAGAATTCATCTGCTGATGAAATGGAAATGCTGACAGACGAGGGGATGCTTTCACTGGCAGTCGTGCTTGGCAGCAGCCTTTCTCTCGTGGGACTCGTGTTTGCTTTCATCACATACAGGTAATAACATGAACGCTTTTTATACGGTGCAATTTTTCATGCTTTTTCGAGAGGTGAAAGATAAATACTCATGTCATGTGTGCATTTAATCATGTCATCTTCAAAAAACTCATGCATAGCAATAGTAAACCATAACATGTACATGTAAATGAACTAAAATAAACGGCCTATTTAGAAAAACGTCGCAGCGTTGCGTTTAGTATTAGTTCTACAATAAATATGAATTTCATTTATTCATATGGAATTAATATTCCATAATTATAAACCGTTCAGTCAGTGTCATTTCATTTTCTTCTGGTTTGCCTTTTACCTAACCGCAATATATTATGGTTTCGGGTTTTGAATAATCTCTGATGACAAAGAATATGAACTAGAAATAAGATGCAGTTTAATGTTTTGTGGTTAACGGTAAACCTAGCTTATGAAACAATCTGCAATATATTTCAACTTTACGTTTGTCAACATGGTTGAATGAACCATTATGATACATCTACACACATACATATATGTAAATTTATGTATGTGATATTGTGTCAAACCAATAATTGTATTTACATTGATATTTATTTTTAGTAAAATTTTGCAATTTAATATGAAATAGCAATTCTTATCAAAACATGAAAAATGGAAAAGTATGAAGCTCACAGTTGTAATTCTAGATGAAAAAAGAAAGATTACTGAAACTAAATTATCTACAACAGGTTATTGGAATTGCTCTATTTGCTGTAACCTGATAAATAATATGGTGTATATGGATCTAGGGATCGATTCATATATTTTGAATAAAACAAACAGAAGATTTTCACGGGTCAAAAACCAGCAGCAGAGTATAGACGACGAATGAGAAGAGAGTGTGAAGGAGAGATTCTCTTGTTCAAAGAGAATAAAGTTAGGTAATCCTTGCGTAAACGGAATGTGCCTCCTTTCTCTCTGCTACTCGTCTCTCTTTCAGTGATCAGAGCAGACAAAAATCCACTTTTTCATAGTTAGATTTATTGGTTCACTCATTCACATTTTGTATTGTTTGAAACTGAATATGTTCAGATGAACAAAATACCGATGCTAGAGTGTGCTTTGCTCCACTACTTAATTTACATAATCCGTGTTGATCCCTACTTGATTTCGTATGTTTGCAAAAAATCGGCGTGAAATCAGAAATTACGAAATTTATGGAAGTAGACAAGCATACACAAAAGAGCTAAATTTAGTAGCAAAACAACAAACTTGTAAGCAGTCATTGTAAACTAAATCTGGAAATTCTAAACATATTAAAACACTAAAATTATTATCGATTATATTAATGTCAACAGAAACTAGAAACAACAGCAGAGAAAAGCAAACAGTATGGAGAAAGTTACGCAAACGTATGTATAACACGTAAAAAAACGTTCAGTCAACCAAGTTCCGTGCAAACGGAAATGATAAAATAAATTTGCATCATTCGCAAAAAGTTAGGGTACATTCAACATTACGATTTATTGACTATTTGAATAATATTGCTTCTACTTCTGAGCATGAACAGAATTAGGTCGTTGGAGTTGCTACATGTTTTAGGGGTTGACCTTGTCCTTCGAATGTCTCTATCGAATACATTTTATCCAAATGAAAAATTATCAGTTCCATACATTTGTGTAGTGTTATATACATAATTTGACTTTCCGGATTTTCATTTGTATAGTTGAAGTCGGTGATGTGATCAGCGAAACCAAAAATAATGGTGTTATTCTGAGTGTTTTGATGTGTACTTGATATCGACGATTTGACATATCATTTTCTACTTCTGACAAACGAGGATAATAATGAAAACCACATGCATCCATCCATTTACAGCATCGGATACCAATAAGTTCCGACTCTCGAACTGTTGCAGGTTAGGTAGTAGAATATTGTGCATATTGTGCATTTTTGTAGGTGTACTATAAATCGTTGTCTTTCATTCGCGACGAGTGGATGAGATAAAATAATATTTTGCGTTGAAGGGTAAATTCCTTTTTTATCGTTCGTAACCGCTTTATAGTGCCTTCTTTTAGCATACTGGTTTTATAAATAGGGTTAGCATTGCCAAGTAAGGTAATAGTTTGAAAAATAATAGCATAATTTATAAATGATTATGCTATGCATCAAACCAACGTTAATTTTATGTGTTTACGCCTATGATCTATTTGATACTTGTGACGGTTGTAAGAAGATTATTATTATTAGTAAAATATGACAGAAAATCTCAATCCCACCCAAGATATTTAATGTCGTTTATGCAGAGTTTGCATTTTATAACACAAAAAACCTCATAGCCCTTTCTTATACTAATAGAATTTCAAAGTGTCAAAGGTCTACTAGTACGTATGTATTTACACTACCTACTGACAGGGTGGTAAGCTGATTTCACATAAAATAATAGATTGACATGCAATCATGTGAACAAACAAGCTTACACTTCGTAAAGTATGTACCTGTGACTTTAAATAAGATAATATCAATATCCAAATCAAACGTTTTAATACCCGTTCTTACTTTGCTCTATCAGCTTCTTCTCAGGCACTTGTGCATAAATCCAGCGTATTGTTCGGTTATTGTAATATATTATTATGCATTTCAAAATTCATAAAAAATTAGGGAATCTTGAAACATATTAGTAATAGATGTCATTTGCACGCATTAAAATTTTACTGTTCTAAAGACTGGTATGATACATGACTTGTGCTTAATTGAAACAGACACATTTCAATAATCCAATAGTTCTCTATAAATCTTATTCTTGTTTAACTATCGTTTACCTTTCCTAGAATAGTATGTGGTTAAATTTTAGTTGGATGAACTCCTAGTCTTAATAAAATCCGTCTAGAGGTGGATACGCAGTATCAGCACATTTTCATTATAAAGTGAACACAGAACTGATTGTTAGTAAAAAAGAAAAATGCTGCTGTTGCTACTCTGCCGTAGTCGTGCCATTCAATCGATTGCCTAATTCAGTCAAACGAATGATATTTCTTTTAGGATGGCGAGTTTCTTTTGAGTCAGCAAGAATCTTTGACAAAATCAAAGGCAGTGAAGGGTGTGAGACGAAATCAAAAATAAGGAAAGTAAAACGTGTCCAATGAAACAATCTGCTGACTTTCCTTTCAGTAAGCTTCTGTATGTGGTACGAAAGCACGACATACATATCATATACACAAAAAACTCTTTTAAAACGTTCAAAGGTGGGATACTTTTGGCATTATTTACTTTTGTAAATGCAGTATGTCCATACACGTGTCTATTAATTTTATTTGAAAATTAATTTTGAAACCTTTGTGCAGTATCGCGTATGTAGATGATTATTTGTAAGGGTGTTGACTTGAAAGAAATATTTCCTCCTAAATTAATTTGCACTATACAGTATAAATATATGTTGGACCTCAAGAAATATAATAGCACATTAATTATTTATTATTATTATTTATTTTATTATTTAGAATATCTTGCAAAAATGAAATGTCGGGTTTATTTCATGTATCAATTCATTGTAAAAATTGATCTTCATCATAATGATCGTTTTCTTGTTTGAAAAAATCAAAGCACGTACTTCATTTAAGTGCATTCATACAATCTTATCCTCAAATATACAGTAAATGTTGTAAGGTAATATTACTTTATAAATCATGTCTTGATCATTGAACCGTCAGGTGCATGATACAAATGGAATAGATTATGATTGCATTGCATAACTAACACTTTCCTGAAAGGAAGTACCTTCTTGCTATATACAATTTGTGAATCAGTTTACTTTCCCTGAATATTGTTTGTTTTAGAGTATTTCCTGTAGGATGCTTGAGATGTGATGTAACATGATTCGTAGTCTTACTTACTATGAGATGCGTTGATAACAAAGTACACAAAAAATTTCATCACAGCAAACTAGGGGAAAACATGGGAAAGCGGTAACTTTCACCGTGCTGCCAGTCTCTGCATTAATCTCTCTAATTTCTCAAGTTTCTGAATACACTTTGCTTAGCAGAGAGCTGAACTCTTTTTTTGATAAACACTATTTTATCGTGCTCTGTGAAGTTCTTTCCTAAACGGGAAAATTTTTAGTTGCTCTAAATCTATTTGAATATTATGCAAAGAAAATGGTTGCTTGATTTGGAATACAAAACGCAATCAAAAGTAATGCATGTCCATAACGAAAGAAAACATTTTGGTTAACATGAATAGTGCATACTTTTATTACCTTGAAAGGATTTATACGTAGTAGAATATAGCCAATCTATTGGATTATCAACTTATGAAAAAATAATTATAGGGAGCAGTTTTATAAGCATATGAAATAAAAATTAGCTCTTGCGATAAAAATAACTATATGATAATTTCACAAGAATCTGTTTTGACAATATCTTCGTCAACTTTAGTCGACAAAATGTAATCAATTCAATATTTAGATTAATATGAAGATTAAACTTAAGAAAATTAGGAGAAAATGTGATTTTCTAAGTCTGAAGAATTTTGTATTCTAATTTTTAGATTCATATATTTTCGAGAAGAAATTCTTTTTCTCGTAAAGGTCATTTTCTTTTAATGCCAAAACCACATCATGAGTTACCTTTCCTCACATGTCCCAGTAAATAATTTATGACAAAACTCTAACGTGAAACTGAGTGGACATAAATTTTATCGAGTTGAGTACTGCATTTTACCAAATGATGTACTCCCCACTAGAAAGCCCTTTCAAATGTATTGCACGCATATGCTATCATCACCATGCAGTTCTTCACACCACTTTTATGAGTTTCAGGGATGTTCTCATGCAAAACACATCCCTCTAATTCTCTAACATCCATACATGTATTTTTCTATAACTTACATATCGGTGTCCCAAAGAGGCTGGTTTTCTTCTTTCTCTGTTTATTTTGCATGTAAATTTACAGTAATTTGCAGACATCATCCAGTAAAGTACCATAAAGCTCCAAAACACACAATCTTTAATGATCGGTTTGTAATCATCATAAAAACAGAGTAATGTGCACTTCAAAATGTCTGTCTACAAGCAGATGAAAGTGATCCCTCAGTAAAACCCTTTTTTCTACAGTTTCGCAGAAATGCTGTTGAAATGACACTTCGTAAAGTTTTATGAGTTTACACTACCGCACACAAAGTTCTGGCTATATGTTACTGATATGTTTGTACTGCTTGTGTTGGTTTGTGTGTTGATGTCGCTCATTTCCTGTATGATGATGACTCTGGATGAAAGACGGAGGTAAAAATGCTTGCTTTTTCAAGCCTTTCCTTTACTTGCTTGGCCAGTCAGCGAAGAAAAGAAGGGTAAACTCAAGCAAGGTTCATTAGTCGAGAACAGCATGTGTGTGCCTAAGGATATGGTCTCTGGTCTGGTGATGATGGTGCACACAAGGATGTAAAGTGAAAGCAATATTTCTTTAATGCAAGGAAGGTAGTCTTCTAGATCATGCTAATGAATGCACGGTCGACAGTGCATTGATTAAAGTGAAATGAATGCAAACGTGATGAGATGCAGTGTTGCTGCTGATGAGGCATAAATGATGAAAGCGGGTAGATGAGTCCTGCTGTTGAAGATTCTTCGGCAAGTTGTAATCAAAAGTTATTGCTCACGTCGCCCCAATTCCTTTACTTTCCTTTTTCCAAGAGCAGCACAAACATGGAAATCGTTTCTAGCTTACCAGCACGTCTTCCTCCAACTTAGAAATGCTTAGGCTGGCCATGCTAGTGTACATAATTGTGTTATAATTATGATTTTTAGCGAAAATGAAAAAGAGAGATCGTGTAAGCAAGGAAAATTAAAATGTCTTGAGATTGGAACTTTGAGAGATTGAACTATATGACTAAATGTGTTGTGAACTGTGAGATAGCCAATTACACCCCGAGTAAAGTCTAAATTTTACTTTCAGTCTCGTAATTTTATTGACTCGCTTTATCTATATTATTTTCAATCTTGCAGTTGAGCATAAAAAACTGAAGATGATGAAAAGTTAAATGGATTGAACATGCGAAATCAGTTAAACAAAATAAAACATAGATCACTGTATATGATGTAACAGAACAAAGTGTTCCTTAACGTATGTATGTAATATAATCACTCTACTAAATGCAAGTTGTTGGCTGTTTACATCATACATTTGAAGTGTGAAACCGCAAATTCTTGAATTACAACTTTTGCCACTAGAATGATGTGATGTAGTTTGAAACTTTTTGAGGTATACCATACATCATACATACCTAGTTACTTACACCAGTAGATAACCCTATGCATTTCTATATTTAATCCTGTGATAGCAACAGCAGTACGTGGGAGGTTACAAAAGTATACGTGGGATGTATACCGTTTCCGTTACTTTTTCTACACTGGCGCTTTTCACACAGAAACAAGAAACATGGTTTTAGTTACTATTCTAACCAATTTAAGAGACCCGTTTTGCATTTGCATTCTTCTACCATCTGCATGTGAAAGAATGTTCACACTTCTCCACTTTTCATAAATTGACTGCAGTGGTTGAAGACGTTCAGAGATTTACTTCAAATACATATTATACACAAACGGAGAGATAATAGAAAATGCATGTGGTTTAGAAGGATTCCATCTCTTTCTTGCTTTTCCCTTTGCACCCACTTACTCTCCACTTTCCACAGATTTACTGGTAGAGTGCAAATCCAAGAGGCTACACATTCGGTTGAAAGAACATTACAACAAAATTTCACACTGCTTGTGTCTTTCCAAAAAGTTCCCATAACTTTATGTGGTCATCTGAAGTGAAAGGCCATGTAAATATTAATGTATTCTAACAATTAAACGCGATTATTCATACTGATACATGGTTATTGCGGTGATAAACTTATTATTAACTCGGAATTCTGAGAAGGCTAATGAATACATAGCTAGAGTTTTTTTCTCAATATGTTCATGTGAATTACTAGAAGCACGCTAAATTAATTAGCAACTTAAGCAGGAAAACGGTGACAGTAGTATGGACAATCATTATATACACAATACCCAGCTAGAACGCCCACGTTAGAATGTCATCAACAATGCTTTTAATCACGTTAATGGAGAAAATGCACATCCAACAGTTGCTTTTCACTGCGTGTATGTCAAGCAAGCAACTCTATGCTAAATGTTCATATTATACTAATGCGCATTGTAGATCTCATGCAACATAAAATCAAATTAAAAGTTTTCATTACTATTATTATTCTTTTACATATAATCAAATAAAATTTCATCTGAAAATATGGGGCATTAAAATACTTCCGTCACATCAGATTAGGTTTCGGGAAAGCCTAATTTTATCACAATTCTTTCAAGTTCATGTTTATAGTATTTAACCAAGAAATTAAAATTGACGGAAACATATAAATATAAACGAAATAATTGCTATAACTTTTGCCATATACAGCAAAAAATTAATATCAAGCTGTATGCATGATGCAGCAAGCATTTTTTAGATTGGATGTTGGACCAGTCATTCAGATGAAACAAATTTCATCAAAAAAATCCTTATGAACAGCATCACTGTGCATTTTACGTAACGATAAACCAAATAGTGAAATGGGATATGATATTACAGCACTTGAGAGTAATTGTTACTCCTTATTCCAGCATCACTTACCATTATTCTACAATGATGCATTTAAAAGATGGGAAATGGTAAACAGTTATTTGAATAAGAAAATAGGTAAAATGGAGCGAAGACTGAAGGAGAGAAGCGACGAGTACGTAAGGAGTTTTAAGGGTTTCAAGTGGATTTAACGCTCGAAGACGTGTAAGAGAGCAAAACCATGTCACCGAGTAAATCATGAGCATTTAAAATTCCTCATACGTTAACGGCAATCCTCGTTTGTACCGTACACGCGATGCACCCGGTTCTAAGAGAACGGCAAGTCACGGACGTCTACTATTTCTTCTAGTGGTTTGGCTTGACTTACTTTTGGCATTAGATTAGTCGACAAGAAGAGACGATAATGCCATTTTTGCAGTAGTAGACGTAGATTCTACTTGTTCTTATTCTTAGAGCTTCGTGGTAACATTTTCTTCTGTGTTTATAGTATTTTACCACTCTTCTCCAATTTCCCTAAAAATGGACTCGAAAAATGTTACCCATTCACTCATTCGCTGAATTGGCTTGTGTAGTGCCAGTTTTAAAGATGTTCAATTTCCATTATATATTCTTGCGCTTGCCTGCAAGTGGTATATATAAGATCTCTTCAGACTCGACCAAGGGGAATAGTTGAAAACGGATATTGGTATTCTTAGGCCTGCTGATCACCATCGTCATCCAAAAAATATATTGATGAAAGTGGTAATAGTATCTAATATTTATACTCCATTCCCTCAACAAACCCACTTAAAACGTCAGAGAGGAAACGAGGACTGTTAGGAAAATTTCTTACCTATTTTTCTCCCTCTTCAAACATTTAAATGCTCAAGTGCTTTTATAGCTGCCTCATATTGGCCGTTATTGAAAATTCAGACTCATAAACGATGAAAAAGGAAATTCAAAAAAAGAGGAAATTCTAGCGATTGATTTCAATCGACTTTGGTTCTTTTCTAATGTATTCGCCCTAGCATTCCTATCATATATATTTTCTTCATCCGGACATGAGACGGTCTATTTCCTGTCAATTCAAGACTCGCTTTTATTCATTCATTCAACCCATTTATCTTGGGAAATGGAGAAGGGAAACTCACGGGTAGTGCAGGTATCCCTTTTTTACATACTCAGGGCCATACAAAAAGACACTTTGCATATTCAACTAAAGTACCGCACAACAGACCAGCCAGCCTTGGAAGAAAGTTGGGTTTCCCATCTTAATTTATTTAAAAGAGTAGTAGGATAGAACGATGTATTTTTACTCCCTTCTTCTAAAATCGCTTTTAGAATGCTAATGCAAAACTGTATAGGCATTACAATACAATAATATATGAATTAAAGGGTAAAATGGAGAGGATATAGATAGTCACATATCGGCCTCATCGACAATTTATTGGAACGAATGAATGAATACCACATGAACAAGATTGATACTAATTCTCTGATAAAACCTTTTCTTCTGAAGAGAAGAAATAAATACATAATATGCTTACTACATGATTATACTTGCGACAACATGAATTATGCCTCTGATATCTCTGTAATTCTTGAAGTTTTCTATAAGCTTTAAGGAGACTACGTTTGCCAAAAATCCTAATTCAAGGCTACCAAAACCAAATGCAATTTTGTCAGGTATAGTATGTTGTTAACTCACAAAGCAAAAAAAGCTACCAGACATATATTTGCAGACTGCGTCACTCTTTTTTCTGTCTTGTGTTGCACTCATTCAGCCTAAGGCAACCATAAGGCCTAGTTTTTGGATATATCCGATCAGAGCTTCGACTGCCAAATGTAATCCATCACATTGTAAACCCGTTTAATGATATCAGTGCCGGTACTGATTCTGGTGACAACAGGCTTTTGTACACTCATAGCACGGCTTATACGAACCTAGAAAAATAGAATGAATTGGTGCAATGCTGAACAGGAAAGGAAAGATGGAAACGTATACACTTTATTTAGACAATGAGTGTGCTGGAGCTATCCGAAATTCTCTGATTTTCCATTATACGTTGGAAACTACTGTGTACAAAGTTACCTATATAAATAGTGTATGTGCATTACTTGTATGTAGTTCTGCTTCACCAATCGCTTCCCCTTGACACAAAAACAGTAATAAAGAAAATCGGAATCGATCCACTTTCAATATAGGTGTAAGCAAAGGAAAACAGGAAGGATTTTACGTGTGGTAAAAAAAACTACAATATGAACAACATTTTTTTCCAGATAGGAAAAGCGTTGTTTAAATACACATGGAAGCTTTCAGATGTGGAGAAAGTATTAAAGCAACAGAGACACAGATTCCTTCGGGCTTTTTGACGAAATCGATGATAACAATGGTAATCATTATCATTGTGTTGTAAATGTACTCACAAATAATTATGATTAGATCTATCATTGTAACCGGTGAAGACATTTTATTACGATTATGGTTTGAAGTAAGTTGGTTGCACGCGTGTGAGTTAGTAATTTTTAGTTGGTAGATTTTCAACATGTCATTAAAATATGCACATACCTGTTTAACTAGCGGTGAAACAAAGGACATATATGACTGAAGGAGTATCATTAAGACGTTTCAAATGCACACGGGATTTTCAATGTCACTCACTGTCATGTGGCTATGCTGAGTTGACGATAACGATCGAAGAACTACTTTTATCAACGCGCAAAGTGGCTTCTTTTTTACCTACTTTCTCCAGGAGAACGAGAAAAAAAGCGGACGTATAAAATGGAGCGAAGGGCAAATGACGATAAATGAAAGAAATGGAGGCGTGTCGGCATACAAGTACTTCCTCTCACACAAGTTTTTTTTGCTTCGTCTACTTCACTGCTTGTCCTAATGGCTTGTAAAAAACCGTATCCACAACTTTTTACAAGCCATTGGTACATAAATAAGTGAATCAACATACAAGCTTATTGCGTGATGTTTTATGATGCGCAATTATATAGTATTCAGATAAAGATGATAGTGTGCACAAGACTGGATCCACATAGAAAAGAGCAAATAGCAATTATAAAATGAAGGACAAAATTAAATACGGCATTCGTGTATTCGTGATGAGAAAGGGAAACTGCACTACGTAATGTGAAGAAAAGTTTTAATGTGCTGCTCGTATATTTAAAACATAGAGAAGTTCAAGGATCATTGAAAGACAAGGAGCTGCATGTCGAGAACAAAAAAAAACAATCGTTTTTTGAATTTTTTATTAATACATGCATGTATATGGTTTTACATTTACGGGATCCATTACGATATTACAATTTTAATACTAAGGTTTTATTTTACCACCTTTCCGCTAGAGAAGTATGTATGGAAATTTCAGACATTTGTCTCCAGTCGATGATGATACGATACGTCATAAACTTAATGTTTGCATGTGCAGTCGTAATCATATAACACTGACAGTGAGTGTAGTACATGATATATCCTAACGCTTTATTCTTCACTATTTTTCAATAATAACACTCAACACTTTCTACAGTTAATCGAACTTTCACCTTCCTTCGTGTATTATATAGAACACTTTTTGCTAAGGAATCAAATCCAACTGCGGTTTATTAAAAAAACGTGCCCTATATTTTTTTCTGGAATCGTTTCACTTTTCACTTCAACTTGCCTAGTTCCTTAATGTTTATTAGAGTTTACCTACTTGCAGTGATGCATTTCGTGTCAAGTGCCGACCTTTTTTTCCTTACGTGAGTTAAACAGTCTAATTTGATGATTTTAACTTAGCAGAAACGAAATGGAAATATGCTAAAGCATCTCAAATTAACTGAGAAAACATGACATTCATAATATTATGCTTTTAAATGCCGACCCATATTAATACTCTGATGAATAAATGAAACTTATTCAACTATACCATCATATTCTGGCCTTCTTCTTTCTGTGCTTAAGGACCACTAAAATTGGGTCAAGTGTGTGTACATTTCGACATGCTTACTTGAGTTTGAATATGCTTAAAGAGACCGCTTTAAATTAAGCAGTAATGAGTTTTTCCCTTGACTAAAGTAGCAGGAACTTTGCGACTACGTTCTCCCAACTTTTGATTAAAGAGACATGTTTTTAAGGCAGGCATTGTTTAATAACATAAAACTGAGGCATCAAACGGTTATTGAAGAACATTACAGCCTGCTAAGATGAAGAGCTAACATTGTTCGAAATCTCAGCATGATGACGCATGTTTTTAAATGTTTACCTTATCGATGTTTTGCAGATACATGGTATTTTCATTGATTCTTGCTGAAAAATATAAAAATGACGGTTGTTGTGAAGGTAGTGATGGGCTGTTAAAGCGCTGACTAGGTATTATGATGATGTTGATAATATTTGTGCAGATCATCATCATCTTTATAATGATCCTAGAAAATACCATTTTAGACCAACGTGTACTTCATTTGACAGCATAATGCTTGGCTTGTCTCCGCTCTTGTGTTTTTGGCAGAAAAAACAACACCACCATAGTTTATAGTGAGCATTTTTGTGAAAACATGATATTAAGAAAAATGAGTAGATGAGAAGGGAAAGTTCATTCTCAATGATTAATGGATTCTCTAGAAACCCTTAATTTCTGCGTTCACCTAGAACAATTTAGTAAACTCGTAAAGTAAAGAACACGATTCTTTTTGAAGCTATGGTATGATCTTGTTTCCATCCGTCCGTCATCATCAAAGATGTGACCCACCAAATCTTGGCGATTATAAAGTATGGATACAAGATATTATCCTACAGGCTTACATATCAAAATGTTATAAGCATGCAAAATGAAAGAGATATTCAAAACGGCATCCACGACACCATCGGAAACGGGATACTTTCGTACATCGTTGAAACTAACTGTTCCAATCTTGTCAGTCGGCAACCATTATCTTCACTGTCTCACTTACCCGCTATCGCCATATATATTTTCAGCTTCAAATGAGAAGATCGGGTGAAGGAGATGAGATGTAGAAGCTGTTAATCCTGACAGAGTTAGGCTTATGTCAGATCCCGTGGGTTGACAGCGTTTTGCTTAGCTTCCTTTCTTTCCCCTTGCCAAGGGTTTGGAAAATTTTTATTATGCATCCAAAAGTGATCCCTTATTACACTCAAAATATTGCTTCACCATGTTTATGTGCAGGATAGCTGCAAAAACATTGAAACATTCAAAAACTCAAATATTGCAATTTACGATCTACGTTTAAACCATATGCATGAAAAATCAAATTGCGACAACATACGCAAATTGCATTTTAGTGAAGCAGGTCTTTGAAGTGCCGATGTCAAAACAAACATCATCAATAATATTTAAAAAATATATATCAATATAGGCAGTTAGACTTTAAAAAGTTAGTTAAGCACATAAATCCTTGAAAAGGCTGGCAAGAGGATATCAATCAATCCATCGATTGCATTTTGCATTGTCAAATGTTGGCTTCGTGCAGGAATACGTCGTAATTCCAACGTACGCACCACAGGCGTATTTGTGTTACCAGATTATAAAATATGCATGTGGAGTTTAGATGTAATAAGGATTGATAAGCAAATGACAACTCACACACATATTATTAGTAAATACAGCAAAATAACAACACAGAATATTTGCTTTTCTAATGAGGATATGGTTATGACGATATTGAGAGTTATGACGTACTTTTAAAAAAAAACAAGAATTGTATTCTAGTTCTTAAAATGAATCGAGAGAGAAACTACAAATAGTTCTCATATCTCTTGTGAATACAATTAAAAGGCTTTTCACCTGGAAGCGCCTGCAAAAAATGGGATCAAATTTAAAGGAAATGGTAAAAACGGTGTTTCATCTTCATGCATGAGCAACACCCTCATTCACAATTTTTGCATACGAAAATAGAATACGATACAAGGCCTTCTCTGATGACGAATTACAAATAAATATACGAAATACCAAAGGTAGTACAATGCAGATACTAAACATAGCTACCTGTGCATGAACTGCTGCTATCATTTTACATTTTCTCTCGACGCTCGTATTCGCCTGCTATGAAACGTGAGTTTATTTGGGGATTCTCAAGCAAAAATGGGAAGTAGCAAGAATATGAGTACTTTTATGCCTGAAATAAATGATCCAAATGTAAGAAAAGTATATTGCAAAACAAAAGCATGCCTTTCTCTCATGCATATTTGAGATAAGCAGTTCCTTCCAGTGAAACGTCCTTTCTCATTCGACACAACTTCAGCTTACATTGAAGTGTGACTCGTAGAAATGTTACATGAGAGTGAGAAAGCATAGCTCACATGTACATATTTTGACGTTGACTTGTGTGATCGGCATTATTATGACGGATTAACATGCATGACATTAGGACACCCTTCTCTTGAACGTGTCAAAGGATACCTTTCACTCGCATTTTACGTACTTTCATTTCATGTTGTAGCAAACGTCATAGACAGGCGTGAAACCCAGAATGATGAAAACTCTACCCGAACATATATTGGATTATGTACATGTTTTGCACTTATCCTCCTACTTCTGACGCTATGTTTCATGCTTATGATGTGCTCTCATTTTAGATTCCATTCTAGTTGTCATTCAGTCCTGAATATTTTGAATTGAATGCATTTTGATCAGTACAGGGGCAACATTACATTTCCCAATGAACTCCAACTTTCTTGTGCCTTATTTTCAACCATATCATTATTTGTGAGAATTATTTCCTTTTTTTATATATATTTGTGTTCCTTTCCGCATGCAACACATGTGCACTTTTGACTGTTCTATTATGTAATAAGCCTCCACAAATAGTCATAATGTAACATGCAACTCGCAAGCAAAATGCAGGAAGCAAAGAGGTTAAGAGTGAACCCACCTTTTGGAGTTCTGGAGAAAGTGTTAGTTGGTGGACATACTCATACCCATGAATTTTAGCTCATCAAAGGAATACTTGATCTGTACAAAGAACAAGTCTAATATGAATTGAGTCTATATTCTATATTGATCAGTATGAGATAAAGATACACAAACCTGCAATGTAAAAGGCAAATAAAAAATGAGTATTTTATATTTATAAACGTGTGCACATTCAATATCATTTAAATTACAAATATAAAACATTAGATTGCTGCAAAAGGAAACCCAGTGTAGCAAGCGAATTGAACAAATGATTTGTGGAGTGCTGAATTCAGCGAAGCAGCAATAACAAAGGCAAGCTTGGTCCTGTATGTTGGTGACCGCATTGTCCAGAAAAAAAGCAGAGCCGGCAAAGTGGAATAAAGAGAAAGGAAGAAGAAAAATTGAGTCGATTGACAACTTTAGTGTTCTTTTGCTCCACCTTCTCTTCAAACGACTTTGATATAAAAGTAAACGATATCATTTAACACAACGTGGCTGCAGTATTGTTACAAATGCTACCACGTGTCACGTGTGTGTACCTACACATTCTTCGCTTATTCAGCAAATCCATATTACTCCTTTCTCGTGTACAAAATAGATGCTTACTGAGCTATAGGAACACAGTTTTATGAGCTTCCTCGTTTTTCTTCCCTCCGTTCGTTCGCCTTCTTTTATGTATGAATAGACGCCCAACATTATACATTTATTCATTCTTGAGTAAGCGACCCTTCATCCTCCATTCCACGAAAAGCAGAAGCAGCGACTAATACCTTATTGTGTTTTCAATGACACGACAATAAATGTACGACATCAATTTATACTACCTGTACAGCTTTTTCCTTACTATCATGCTCTATTGCAATAGGCAAGCAAGCTTATACAAAAACCCTGCTTAACTATAACATTAAAGTTAAATGTGCTGGTGCAGAAGGTCTTGAAAATAATATTATACATAAATACAGGGTACGGCATATATACGAGGTAAAAATAAGTATTTATTTGCACACTCCCCCAACTTTGTTACTATATGGTATAACGAGTCAGCAAAAAAAAAACTTGCATTTATTACACCTTTCTCTCACAGCATGAAATACAGGTTGAAATATGAGAAATACTGTAACAAGGCAAGGTCTTTTTGCTGCACCTTGGGTGATGTAGTGACGAGCACACACAACCACATCACCATTAGAGTTGAATCCCACTGTAAAAACAACTAACCAAGCAAACCATACTTTATGAACTTGAGGTTTACACGATTTAAATCCTTAGCAGATATTTTCTAGCCCTCCCAACATGCATTCTCTGTTTTGTTGGTGATTGTGGTGGTGGTGAGTTGGAAAGTGATGATGATTATATATAATGCTCTCACGCGTATATATCATATCGTGACAGCCAACAGCATTTAAAATATTAATTTATACAAGCATAAATATAAACTCAAATGGGAAAAGCGGTTTACACCGAGAGTGCATTATGTGCACTGGTACAAAAGTGCTGAGCTGACTAGCTGAGTGAATACTTTTGACGTTGGGTTTCTCTATAGCGGTTTAGGTATCGAGTGAAGAGAGAAAAAAAGAGTCCAAAAATACTACACATAATAACATCCATCATGCAAATGAATACTGTTTTTTGCTGTACTTTCACCATCAAACGTATCGTACCTACCCACACCTGTCAGTTCTTTAAAAAGCGAACAGACCAGAAAAATATAACTCCTGGGGTGCTTGTATCTACGTGTGTGCGTACCAAGTAGCTGAAACATACATAAAAACAGAAACACCTAGTCGTGTGTGTTTATTTCTCCATGTGCAAAATAAATATAATTTTCATAAAAAATATGTTCCATCCTCGCCGTGAGTAACATTGTATAAATAAACGTTGTAAAAATGGAAGAAAAATAAGAACAGTGTGTGTATTATTATGTTTTAAGCAGACTGGTACAATATGAAAAGCGAGCTAGTAGTGTCTCTCGTCACTGCTACACTCAATTCAGGAACATTATTTTATTTTCTCCTTTTTTCATTGTGTCCTCCTGCTTCTCCTCCTTCCTTTCTCGTATATGCACATTGGATTGCATGCTTGAGTTGAACTCAATTTTTTAAGAGTGACTCTTTCCATTTATCTTCGGAATTTTTGATCCCACGATCCTGATTTCCATTCCTTTTTTGACTGGGCTGCATTCTTTTACTTGCTTTTTCTAGAAAAGAGAAAGGAAAGAGGCAGTCTTTTCAGAAGCCTACAACAGTATGTAGTTTGTAGGCGATGTATACACACTTCATTTCTACTATATAGTGTAGTATTTCCTACAATAAACGCTGCTTTCGTCGCATTTTTCTTGCCTATAACGAGCAGTTTTCATTTTTCTGCCTTTTGCTTTCTCCAATAATACAGTTCACGCGTCTACTAGAGACGCTATAATGTGAGCAGAGTGACACTATTGACGTGCCTTCAACAAATAATAGTGAATGTTTATTTGAGAGAAATGCTGAAATGAAATCATCCAATACCACTTTGCCAATCCGTTGGATATTGGAAGGTATAAGAGTTTAGGAAAGCGCGTTATATTATATACCTATGTATGGAAATACGTAATGCTAGTTTGAGGAGCGTGCCTATCGTTTTACCCTTTTTCTTGAAATAATACTGCTGCATTGCATTGCCCAGTTTACTCACTCTTTTCACACTGCTGAGTAGTAAGTAAAATGTTATTATTATGCATATGATCAACCATGGAGCACGAGAAAGTTAAAAGCGATGACTTTTCAGTGAATGGATGGATGTGAGAGTATGTGTGATGCATACGAAAGTAAGCAAGCTACTTCTCTACTTGGAGGTATGCATATACGCTTTCCCTGGAATAATAAAGAAAGGAGTGAATTGTCTTTTGATGTTGAGCATCTATACCTCATTCATTACCTCGTTTATTTTGCTGAATAATATCATATTCGATGAAAGTACACGAAGCCTGACTGTGGGAGATCATGTTTAAACCCATAAAGCTATTCAACTTTGAACATTTATTTGTTTAAGTTCAAAATTCTCCAGTGGCTAAAATGGAACATAATAGCTAGAAAGGTTATTATTACCGTTCATATTACTCTCCTATACGTACAGAGTCAAATATTCATTCAATATATAAAAGATAATATTTAATACATCAGTTGGTGGTTCAAGAAGCACTAAATTTTCATCTCCGTAATCATCTCATCTCCCATAGCGTAATTTCAGTTATCCCTATGTAATGTAATAATAACAGCGAATGAGCAAACTTTTAAAATGTATTCACAATTTGATTAAGTCAAGGTTATTCACATGATGTCCATTACTCCAGTCGTTAAGTAATATGCATGACTGCAGGTAGTACAAAGGTGGATATGACGATGCATTATTATTACCTTGTTCTGTGGTAGTTGGTTTTCTCTCATTCTCTCTTTCCATGTTGTCGTTTCAGAGCATATAGGAACAAAGCCTATACTACGCATTCGCTTATTTGATTTGAATGAGGTGGGACAATGATGTGTCTCTACTCCGGCCTCATCCATTTTACATTTCACATTAGTTTTATGTAGGCCACGTCATCATGAACTTTTTCAAATGTTATTAGTGTGACTTGAACCAACACCAGATAGGAACAGAAAAAGTTCATACATTCCACCTTTTGATTACAGTGGGCGTTTTCACCACACCATTGTACCAATCTAATGGCCATTTCAATGTTCTAAAAAGAGCAGCATTTGCCAAAAGTTTTGGAAGTTATAACTTACACTGTGTTATGTCGTGCTCAACAACAGTTTACACTTATTGTAATGACAATGCTAGTTGTAAGGATAATACATAACTAAAAGGAAATTTTATAAATATTAAAGTTATAGGTTATTACAAGGCATGTATATATATATGCAGCCTCAACACAACTACATCATACTGATCATAAGTTGTGTAATGCTTTTCCCCTTTTTTCATTTTCAATCCCATCATCATCGTCCTCCAATTTGCATCTTATTTTCAAAGGTTTACGCAAACGATTACACCAGATTTTCTTCAGGATACAAAACTATATGGTATCTCAAGTCAAAGAGCAACATCAATGAAATCTGCGGTGTTGTGTAGTCGGCAGAGTGGATTGGATGGATGCTTTCAATATTTGCTTTATTGCCAAACCCAGAAGCAGACTTTTCGTCTCATAAACTTGTAAACCGAAAAAACATTGGACTGGAATCATCTAAGAAACCACACTAGTCTTGTCCAATTCTATCAAAAGGGAGTTAGGTAACGGTTGAATGACATGTCATTCATCAGTACAAAATGTATTTGCCAGTGGACTAGAAGAAGAGGTTGACATGGCACAAGCAAAGGCTGCGTAATAATGAACGTCTGGTACCACGAAATAAAAATGAAGCAAGATTCGCAGCTCGTACCATTAACCCAAGTTCCATTATTATGCTCAACCTATTTATGTTTCAAAAAGTGATTGAATTGCATGATCACATCACCAACCAAGAGGAGAAAGTTGCTGATTGGAAGTTTACATGTGAATGAATACTACACTATTAGAATCAAAGCACTTTGCTGTTCATGTACCATGCCATACCAAAGGCAATGAATACACAATTTATCAGGAAAAAGATTGGTAGCAAAAGAAGGAAAGAAATCGCAACCAGAGGCGATTCGCAATTGCAAATCTTCAACCCTTTCAATCTAGAAGAAAACCCTTCTTCCCTTCTTTATTATTATACTATCAACTTTTAGATCTTCTGTATTTCAGTATAATAAAACCTCCTTACGGTAGACGGATGAATATACTTACGTGTACTACTGGATATTTTTTTCGCATTTTGCTGAGACCAGCATATGCAATTTGTACGTCTTCTCCGATGAGGAAATGATAGTAAAAGTAATGATATAATATTATATGTATATTGCCTAACCCTATTACTTTCCAGGGTTGATGGTACGGATTGGTGAATTGGAATGATGACTTGTGTGCATGCCACGTTTGGAATTTGGAATATTCTTATATTTGTCATAATATAGGCGTTTCTACTTTTCAATCTTCTTCTCTTTTCCCCTTAGCCAACTTCTTTTTACAATCCCATGAAATTGAAATAAAAAATGAAAGGGAAGTACATAATGGAATTATGCATGCAAAGACAGAAAAGAAGGCAAGAAAATGTGCCAACAGGAATATCACAGAATGCATTGAACAGTCAAATAAACGGGGAAGAGTCACACATACACCTCTCTGTCCCATATATTATAGGAGAGGAAAGAGAATAATATTATTATGATATCAGCTCACCAACCAGGAACGAAAATAATGAAGAAAATATGGAAAATGCGATTGTATTTCCTCTTTAAAGAGGAGAAAGGAATGATAGCGATGCTAGCTGGTGAAATGAATGAATGCTTTGTTACACGAGGGAAAAATTGGTGAAAGTACGGGGTTCAGTTGGTTGACTGCTTTTGCAATGCATCTGCTATTTAAAGTGTGTTTGGTGGTGGGCATGCATATTCAGTTATGCTTGAAAGAGCAACAGAATCCGCACAATCAGAATCAGTAGAGTAGAAAGAGGAAATGTATGTTCATAATAGTTCATACTTTAAGTGATAGCATCTGTAAAGCCCATTGAGCATGTATTACCTGTATGCAAAATCAGAAATATGGGTCGGGAATGAGTCAAAAATTTAAACTTTAAAAATTCTCTTCAAAGTCTACTTCATCCTACGTGCATCAGAAAGCAGTAATGATTCTCCAGAATGGTGTTATGTACACGTCTTATGTTAGCAATAAAGTCTAGCTTTGTACTATGCCTGAGTGGTTGGTTGTACAAACATTTATTACGTTTTAGAAGTTAATATATTGTTTGTGGTATGTAGTATGTATAATACTGTGTATTACTAGGTAGCAAAAATAGACTTTTTGTTGATTTCGCGTCGTTTGTCAGTCCTGTTCACTATTCACATTCAATTAATCTTTCTTAACATTTAAGTGGAAACGATCCGCATTTTAGCGTAAACCTTTTCTGCACAGAAGTAAAGCCTAAGCCTAATTGTACAGGTTTGCCAAGCCTTCCACCTACACAATGTTTTCAGAAAGATGGCGATTCCGCTACTTCATAATAATCTAATATTATTTCTTTGACTTGATGATCATAAGTCAAAAATATGACTACGGGTACATCAAATTTGACGTGTAATATTTTCTGCTGAAAAAGTATTATTCCAACTACTTTTCCTTTCCATTTAAATATGCTATTTTTGTTCAGTTTTTATTATTCTAACTTCTTGGAAAGTGATATGAACCTTATGACAGGATTTCACGTACGAATTCAAATGCAGTCCAAATACTACGCTTTTTACTGTGCTTTCCCTTCATCATATACGTCTTTAGGGTGCCATATTGAGATGAGATTATGTAGCAGTACTATCTTTAAGAAAAAGTCATGAATTGTTATAAGTACACTAAAGATGAGAGAAAGTTTTTCGTGCACACCAATATCACAGTTTAAAAATTTACACTTTAGTTCAGAAACGTCTATCTTAGATATGATATGCCTAACCTGATATGATAAGGTTCAAGTGGAAGCCAAAATGGAGACATGAGACTACGAGACTCCGGACAACAATGTGGTTAATGGAATTTTTCCACCTCGAACAAAATACGTATTTATTTTGAGTTATCACATGTGAAGTTAGTTATGAGCTTTTTTCTAGCTGTTGTTGTGCCTTTCCTGGTGGATCGTTTTATACAATACCGTTGGGATTATTTATGGCTTTGTGGAGGCATGAGGTACATTGATGAATTTTCAAATTTTAA